>LR812541.1:52349080-52405126 GCA_903798195.1 Danio kyathit
TTTACTTACATAACCAAACAATGAACGAGATTTATTAGTGTTTTTCATCTTTGTTAACATTAATGAAAATAAAGGTGTTCATAATTAGGTCATGTATTTGGATTTCAATAATGCATTAGTAAATGTTGAACTGTGTAAAAATAAATGCTGTACAATTGTCGTTCATACCTAGTTCATATTAGTAAATGCATTAACTAACGTTAAATAAGGAAATCTTATTGTAAAGTGTGACCATGTTTGTTGTTTGTCTTTGATTAGTGAAGTTACGCATGATTAGTGTTGTACAGTAAACATGCTACAAGAAAAGTATGATATTTGTATTACACTCTCAGAAATAAAGGTACGCGAGCTGTCACTGGGGTGGTACCTTTTCAAAAGGTACACATTTGTACTTAAAGGGTCCATATAAATACCTCAAGGGTACATGTTAGTAGGCATGGGACGATAACGGTATTCACGGCATACCGTGGTTTGGAAAAGTCAAGGTTTTAAAACCGTAAAAATTTTCTGCTATGCTGTTCCTAAGGTATGTGTATGATTTTTTATTAACGTTTTTTGGACAACAGTATCTCCAGCAGAGATATCCAAAGATGCCATTTTAAATACTAAAAAAATCTGTGCTTTTGAAACAAATGAAGGCAGCAGAAGTCAGTGATTCATTTCATTATTTAGCCGGACATGTTTACTGTAACAAAATATTATAAATGTTTCTCAAAATAAAATATATTGTGTTCAAAGAGGAAAAGGTTTTAGTGTTTTACCCACACATTTAAAAAGAAGATATTTTAGAGCAGTAATCACACTAGCGCTGTAACCATGGAAGTGACATGACAACAAAGGTGCAGATCCAAATGCAGGCTTTTATTGGAGGGATGGTCAGGCAAGCAATGATCAAGACAGGAGCAAACAGTCTTATGAGGGAAATCCAGAATCGTGGTCAATATAGCAGGCAGATGGTCACAAGGATGGCAGCAGACAGGCAGAAACAGATAAACAAGGCAAGGGTCCAAACACGGCAAAAACAAGACAAGGAAACGCTTTGAATTGACACTGTAAACAGGTAACAAGACTCGGCCATGGAATGAGTGTGTGTGCTGCTTATGTACTGTGTGCAATCAGTCTTGACAACCCTCCGGTGGTGTGTGTGCAATCAGTGGAGATGAGTAACATGTGTGTGAGAGTGGAGTGCATGTGTGGAGATGTAGTCCATTATGTGGTGGATTTGTAGTCCATAGTGTTTGTGCACGTAAACCAGCGATCTAAGGGGAGAAGATCGCTGGTGATCGTGACAACCGCGAAACCGGGATAATTTTTTCCAAGGTTATCATACACTCTCAGAAATAAAGGTACGCAAGCTGTCACTGGGGTGGTATCTTTTCAAAAGGTACACATTTGTACCTGAAGAGTTCATATTGGTACCTCAAAAGTATATGTTAGTACCTAAAGATTGTAAGAGGAACACTTTTTAGGTACTAATATGTACCCTTGAGGTATTTATATGGGGCTTTTAGCTACAAATTTGTATCTTTCGAAAAGGTCCCACTCCAGTGACAGATCGTGTACCTTTATTTCTGAAAGTGTACTATCAGAATCTTATACCGGCCCATGCCTACATATTAGTACCTAAAAAGTAAAAGTGATCCTCTTATCATTTGTACACTGTAAAAAAGAATCCATTACATTTTCTGACATTAAATTACAGAAATGTCCTTAAATGTAAGTTTCTGGTAAATTTCTGTAATTCAACTTCTGTTATTTTACCTGAAGGGTTCATATTGGTACCTCAAAAGTATATATTAGTACCTAAAAAATTTAAGAGGAACACTTTTGTACTTTTTATGTACTAATATGTACCCTTAAGGTATTAATATGGACCTTTTAGGTACAAATTTGTACCTTTTGAAAAGGTACCACCCCAGTGAGAGATCGTGTATCTTTATTTCTGAGAGTGTATTAAGCTATAACATGCAAACAGGAAAAAGGCAGTTTTAATCATATATAGTTGATTTAATAAGTTTATGGAATTTTAAAGCATAATGTGTTTTTTATGGCAATGGTTAACATAAATAACTTTACATCACATGTAAATCGGTTTCTGCCTTGTATAGTGATCAGCATTCAAATCTGATAACAATTAGAGATTTAGACAATCTGACGTTGCTGGTTTCTGAAAGTCAGTTTTTCGGCTGATATTTATTTCAAGAGTTCACACTTAGCTGATGATTGATTATAAAGCTTGTTTGGCATGCTGTCCCGGGAGAGAGCCCTGAGCTTATGAGCTCCTCGAGCCCTGGGCTCCCTCCCGTTGCAGGGCGAGAGGAGAGCTTGAGCTCAAGTAGATCTCGATGACTCCCCACTTGCTTATTTGTAGCTAAGTGTTGGATATGGATGGTTGAAAAGAGGTGTACTCGTTTAGAGCTTGGCTATGGTATAAAATTTTGTGATCAATTGCTTGGGGTGCTTGTTATTTGGACTGTGGGAGGAAACCGGAGAACCCGGGGAAAACCCACGCTAACACAGGAAGAACAAGCAAAACTCCGCACAGAAATGCTGCCTGGTTCAGAAGGGGATTAAACCAGAGACATTCTTGCTGTGAGGCAACAGTGCTAGTCACTGGCCACCGTGTCGCCCGTTTGAAAAGGAGGGAAAGTAGGGTTGGGTGTGGGGTGGGGGGGTCTTCAAGTTGAAGATATTGAGATAAGAAAGCTCTGGTTATATAGTGAGTTAGGAGTTGTCTGATTGAATAATCGATCATGAGCTGATGCTGGAACAGCTGAGAACAATCATAAGCACGTGATCCTTTGAAATTTGTTTATAAATAAACCTCACTTAAAATGTCTAGTTAAATGGTTGAATAAGTGAATATTTACTAATTAATAAGACTGAGTAATTGATCAAAAACGTCCTGTGGAATAATCAGCGACTAATCATTTTAAAATTAATCGCTTGGCAAAATAATTTGACGTCAATCGTGTATTTGCATTTTGGTTTGTACTGCTGAAATACAAAAGACCAGAACTTGCTTTAAAAGCTTAATAAAGTCTCTCTTTCTGTCTCAAACAGGCGCTGTCCATGCTAAGGGGTTGGTGGCAGATGAAGGACAAAACGTAACATTAACCTTTAAATTTGCTGGACTGGACAAAGCAGAAAAACTCAAAATCACTCTTACAACAACTAGAGACGAGAAGTCTTTGATCGCACGCCATTGTTTCCCTCATGATAGTAGCTGTGTTGACGAGAAAAGTGATGGAGTCTTTCTGCAAATTAAGGGAGATGCTATTGACTTATTTCTGCTAAGTGTCAACAGCTCTACAGACGCAGGCTACTATGAAGCAGAAGTCCTCAATGGAAAGCTGTCTGCAAAGGAGAATGTCACACTTTATATCAACAGTAAGTATAATAATAGTATATTCATATTATAATATTATAATAACATGTCTGTTTGCCAGTACTTATAGTGAAAGTAGTTTTACTGGCTTTATGCTGTAAACAATATCTGTTAATAAACAGTTTCTGTATTTTGTGATTCACAAGTGTTTTCCGTTTATTTGCGGATGTGAATTGCATAATGGGATGTTGATCTCGACTCTGTCGACATTTGATGTTGAAAATTCAGCTCTACAGTTTAACAATGTGACTTTTATTGACAAATAATATAATGTGTACATAATATCTAGAGAAATAAGTTTGTGAAATAACAGAAAATGTTTTGGCAGTTTATTACAAGGCTTTTGTAGCGTAAATTTACACCAACCCAGACAATACATCACTCAAACTATTAAACTTGTTAATAAAAGTCTTTTTTTTTTTTTTACTTTTCAAGGTTGAAAGTTGTTGGAAGAAAGATGAAGGTCCCAAAATGCAATTCAAAATCATAAATAAACAGGGAAAAATAGTAAACTGGGCTGTTGAATGCTTTGTAGGTTTATTTGTCCCTATAGGGAAATTGATTTGCAGCATTATCTGCAGGCGTCACACCAAACAACAGGACAAACATTAAAGCTGCAAGCAAGCAGCTACCTCGCACCCGGGCTCACCGCCGCCCGGTGGCCTCAGGATGACAGAGAACAGCAGACAATAATAATTTAAGCTGATAAATATTTTTAAAAAAACCCTCAGAACTTACCAATTTATCTCAAAATTCCTTCTGTCAGCAGGTGGCGCTATGACTGTGACTCAATATTGGCATGTAGATGCCTTCAGAAGAGGAATTTTATCGAACGTGTGAAATTTCAGGCAGGTCAGGCATTGTGTGGCTGAGTTATAAGCCAAACTTCCTTCTGTCAGCAGGTGGCGCTATGACTGTGACTTAATATTGGCATGTAGATGTCTTCAGGAGAGGAACTTTATCAACTATGTGAAGTTTCAGGCTGATCGGACATTGTTTGGCTGAGTTATAAGTGCTACCTGTTTCATGGTGAATCACTGATGTTTGTCATGCAGCCACGGACACCCCCTTCAGCAAAAACTCTAGATCTTCACAATATGTCATCGCTAGAGCTTTCAGATAACACCACCCAAATTTAATGCTGATACGATGAAATTTGTAGGAGGAGTTTGTTACACTGTAAAACGTCATTTCCTGTTGCCAGCAGGTGGCGCTATAACTGTTTCTGGATATTGGCATGTAGACGTGTTCAGGTCAGGACTGTTATTAAACGTGTGAATTTTGAGGCAGATCGGATAATGCATGCCTGTGTTATAACAACTTTCTGTTTCATGGCGAATCGTCAAAGTTTGCGAGGCCGCCACGGACACGCCCATCAACGAAAACTCTAAAGCTTCGCAATTTAACATCGCCAAGGCCTTTAGATGACAAACCCCAATTTTGGTGTTGATCGGATAAAATCCATAGGAGGAGTTTGTTAAAATACAACGCCTGGAAATGGCAAAAACGCCACTTTTTCAGCGCAGGAAGTTAAAAATATCCGACTTCCTGTTGGGTTTGAGATATTGCTCCATAAGACTTTTTTGTAGGTTGTGGCCAGTTCCTCAAATGTGCATAGGTGGTGCTGTCGAGTCATTTTGTCATACTCACTTCTGAAACCTATAACAAACGTACATTTTTGCCACTTCTGGGGCGTGTGCAAAGTTTCATGAGTTTTCAGGCATGTTTAGACCTTTACAGTCTATGGTTTAGACCAGTGGTGGGCAAACTTTTTAGACCCGAGGGCCACATCAAGTTTTGCAAACCAAGTGAAGGGCCACATGTCAAATCCTTAAAAAAATGACTTTTATTTATTTATATGTAATATCGGACAGAAACGTGTCACATTAACACACATTTTTTTAATAGTTATTATTGAGTCATATTTACAAGTCAAATTAATTTGCACTGCTATTTATATTTACTTATCAATCATCATAAAACAATAAAATAATCCCTTATAAAATATAATAATAATAATAATTTAATAATTTTTATAGTGGAGAATAGAAAATCTCATATTAACACATAAAAAATAATTTGAATGTTTGCTTGAAAAATGCTGACTTAGGTTGTAGTCTTTAAAAACAGAAATACTTTCTTGGCATGTTAGACATACCGCTTTCTGTCCGATATTGGTGAAGAAGTATTTTGTTGTCCATTCTTCCCTAAACATACGACATTCAGAGTCAATTTTTCTTTCTTTGGCTGACTCATTATCAGCCATTAACGGTCGAGTGCATTTTAATATAGACCAATTACCAACCTACGTCACACATGACGTCACACCGGTCCCCGGTTGCAGAAAAAGACCAGCTGCAATAGTAAACATGTCGTGTTTTGCGGTAGGATGCCAAACTCGAATAGCAAAAAATAATAAAATAGAAAACTTAACTTTTACCATACACCACACTGCTTTTAATGCCGACTGCAGACGCCTTTGGCTAAAAGGGAGCTGAATGAAGTGACGACCTAATTATAAATGCTGGACTCTGCATTTCTCATGTTATATCAGGTAAGTTCAGGCTATGCTGAATCATACACATTACTCATTTTTGATTGCAGCAATGATTTCGGCAAAACAGTTACATGTGGTTTATTAAACTGCGGACACTGAATGCTCAGAATGAAACGTGAAAGTGTAAAGTTGGTTTTATATTCACACATTCATTCAGTGACAACTTGTGACACACTCCCTATAATGTTTACCACGGCACTTTGAGTATTCGGTCTGAAATAACCTCCAAGTGTGACTTGAAAACAACAAGAACACTGTTTATTTGACTGTGAACAATGTTGTACTTTGATAGTCATAGGCTGCTAATAATACGTTTATGTTTGCAAATAGTATGTTTATGAAATTATATTATTAAGGAAAAAGTCCGAATGTGCGAATATAAAACCAACTTTACCTTTATGTGTAAGTTCACATACCCTGGGCCTGCCGTAAGTTCAGGTGTAGTTCGCTATCAGAATCAGTTGTTCGGCTTGTTGATGATTATACCCAGGCCTTGTATAACGTTAGCTCCGTCTTTTTTTCCTTGTCTTTGGCTCGGCAGAACCTTGGTTTTTAGCACTACATAGTTTTGAATCTGGTAATCAGGGAACATTATTTCTTGCACATGATGACACAGAACACAATTGTTGGCATCCAAAGTCTTGTAGGCCTTTAACTTCTCTTGTAAAATCCCTTGGAGCTTCAATGAGATTGTATATTTCGGGCTGGATGCGTGGTCATTACGTCTTATTCAATATCAATTAGGAGGGTGCTACCGCAAATGGACCTGTCAGACGAACGCCGCTCACTTTAACGCTAATTTTGCCTAAGAACTGTGCTTATCACTGGGTGACGCGCTGTTATAATACACTGTAAGCATTATGTAAATAATATATATAATATGCAATCAATCTAACTTATTTCTAAGACAACAACAAACTCTGAACCGCATCGGATGTCATTCCCTCGCTGTAAATGCTAGCGCTCCCGGTTTTTTTCTGCCACCTCCCTGCGCGCGCATCCTGAATGTTTACAAACATGGTAATTGGTCTATTCGAGAGTGTGTTCTAATTCTACATGTTGCGCTAACTGTACCGCGTGCAATACTGCCATCAAATAGCGTTCACTTGTATTGCACCAAACCGTTACTCAGAAGCAGCATTTTAAAAACTCCCTCGCGGGCCGGATTAAAGTGTTTAGCGGGCCGCATATGGCCCGCAGGCCGTAGTTTGCCCATCTCTGGTTTAGACCCTCAAAATCACGATTCATTCCAGAGAAGCAGAAGAATAATAATAAACGGAGCAATTCCAAAAGGGCCTACGCACCGTTCCGGTGCTCGGTCCCTAACAAGGCCAAAATTTAACCAGTTTTTCACTGTAATAATTGTGAATTTAGCTATCTTTTTAGGTGTTTTTCTGGCTACACTAATGCCTTAAAATGTAACTAAGTAACACATTTAGCTACTATTTTTTAAAATATCTTTTTAAACATTTATCCTTTTCCTAACTTTGATAGATGATTAGTTGGGTAATAGTGTACGTGAAGCGTGATGACTCGGTTACGCTATTTCATTATTTTTATGTACCGTTTATAGGATAGACTAACTGTGGGTTAACTTGCATGTGTGGGCATAGTTTCACGTCTTCAGCTGAAACGTTAATTATTTATATTATTCGAATTAAAACGGAGAGAAATAAGGAGAATAAAATATAATTTAGAACACACGTTTGGCGCTGAAGCCATGATCCGTCTGCGTTTATGTAAACGGTATCGTTGCATTACCTTCATTGATAAATCAGTAATAGCAAAACTGTGCATATTATTATTATTCACAAAATACGTAAAACTGCTAATTTAAGGATATTTTTTACAGTGTACTGGGCTGTTGAATGCTTTGTAGGTTTATTTGTCCCCTTAGGGAAATTGATTTGCAGCATTATCTGCAGGCATCACACCAAACAACAGGACAAACACAACATGTTCATGCTTAGGATTATTTATCAGTCTTACTGCCTGTGGGACAAAAGAAAACTAGTCCTGTTTTTTGATACTACAGGAAGACAGTACCTCTGCCCAGATGACTACACATCTAACTATGTCAGCAGCAACAAGTCAGCTACAATAACTCTTGCCTTTATGAGCACTCTGTCTTCCATGCTCAATAATGTAATGGCCACCAGTTGGTGTTGGTTTGCTTGATTCTTATTGGCTGATGAACAGAGCCCTGTTTCAGATGACACTATTTTTATTGTCATATTACATGATTTTTTTTGCTCAATATAAAATCTTCACCTTTGGTGGAAGCTAAATTTGCCAAACCCTACATTGCTTCGTGACGAATCATTGCATGATGTGTGACCCACATTCTGCCATAGGGGAAGCTGCATAAATGACAATGTCTCTGTCAAATTTGAGAGTTTCTCCACACAGATGGCGGTTTCCCCAAAGTATGTGTGTCTGTGTCTGCAGGTTTGAGCTCATGTGTCTTTTCTGTATGCGTGCTGCAGATTAATTCTATCTAATAATTAGATTAATAGTTTCTTTGCATTTATTTTTGGCCATGCATTGCAGATCTTCTATTCTATTTGTTCATATTTGGTTAAAATGGTACATTATAGATTTATTCTAAAATGATCTGATTTTAACTTTTGTATGGATTTATTCAGAAGTTTTGTAATATAGGTTAGAATTTTCTTTTACTTTTTTCTTGCCTCATGGATTTACATCATCATAAAGGACAGTTCAGCCAAAATTAAAATTCTGTCATTTATTCGCCCGTCACCTGTTTCAAACCTGCATGAGATTCTTGAACAGAAAAGAAGATATTTTGAAGAATGCTGGAAACCTGTAAGGTTTTTTCAGTTTTGGGTGAACTATCGCTTTAACAAGTAAAGCAATTCAAATAGTAGTCAGCCGTTATCGGCGTTAACGCGAGACTCTTATCGGGCGATTTTTAAAAAATATCGCCTTAATCTATTCTCAAAGTTGGGTTGGGAGCTGGGTCTATTCTATATAAGCGATGATGACTTTCACCTTGATATTTTAGCGCGGATGTATACCTGACCGGTGAGCCGTCTGACAAAAGAGTGCCCTTCTGAATCAAATCAGCAGGATGCTCTTCTGGATCTTTCACTTACTTCGAAGACACTACTGACTACGCTTACATGAACATCTGTAATCTAGTTATTTGCCTTAATAGACAATAATATAATTAAGGTGTTTACGTGAAGTGCTTTCATGTAAGAGTTTCCTGTAATTTTGGGTGACTTTAACTGCAGTTCGGCAGTTTCACAAAGTGACATGAAATTTCATGAACTTCATTCATGCCCCCTTGACAAACTGGGATATTAGACACAAATAAGGAGTAAGGACTGGTGAGAGTGTTATGGAGTTTAATAACGCACGCCGAATGGAAAAAAAACATCTGCATTTCACGATTTGTGTGTGTGTGTGTGTGTGTGTGCGCAGTCATTTACTGACAGCCGTGTGTGTGGATCTTGTGGGAAAATATGGCGAAAAGTCCTACATGAGGGTATAGTTTGATTGCGGTGTTTACTTCAATAATGCCACTAATATCTGCATACTCCACGTCTTCATTCCATTTCTGTTTAATTCAGTTATGACTTTAGTCGGATTAAGGTCATAAAAAAAATAATAAATAAAATAAAAAATTCGCTGTTTGGAGCTTATGTAGGCCTACAGCTCAACATTCATGTTTAACTGAATAAACAGTTAGTAAACACAAGTACATCTTATTGAACAGCATGTATTTTCATCATCAATTATCATAGTAGAACAGTTTCTCAAGCGGTTTGTGATGCATTTTAAAAACAGGAGATGAGCCCCTGGTCTAATGCGCCACCTGGCTTGAGAAACCCGTTCTCAAAGACTTGCTTTTTGTCATTATTTGGGTAGCACACATATTCTGAATGCCTTCGGCAGAATTCAAATGAGCCTTTTTAATCTAGATTAATTCCAAGATTACAGTGAGATTAATCTAGATTACAAAATTTAACTATGCCCACCTATAAATTCAACGTAATATTAAATAAAATATGTGGGCAACAGATTATCAGTAGTGTTGTGTGCAGGCAGGTGTGTGTGTGAACAGCATGGCAATGTGCAAAAAAAATCCTCAAGTGGTAAACTCTTAATGTAAAGCATAAATGCACGTAACTAACATAAATCAAGCTGGCTAGTATGGAAAAATCACAAAGTGTTGTTGAAAAAACACACTAGCTGACCAGAGGGAATAATATAGAGGTTTTCCAGATATCATCTTGCACAATAATTCTAACAATTTTATTTTTTGGTTCACAAATATTCAAGTACCCATGTGAACCCTGGCTTGGTTATACTTTGCAATTTATAATGCTCTTTCTTTTCCTGTTGTTTCTTCCAGAAGCAGCTCTTCTCTCCAGCACATTGGCACCACAAACCCCACAACCCTCCAACTCCTCTGGACGGCAGAGGCTGTGGGTATTAGCACCGCTGCCTATGTTCAGCTTGGTGGTTGGTTGGTTGTTGGTTGGTTTGTCTGTCTTTTCTTCAGGAAAATAGAGAGTAACGTTACATGCTGGTGAAGAATAAAGATGAGAGGTTTGTACTGACTGTATATGTTTCCTATTGTTTATGAACCTAAATAAGGCCTAAATGTATGTTGTTGTTGTTGTAACATGGTAACATTTCAGACACCTTAAGGCTCTGTATGTGTTCATCAATGTTTTATTTATTTATTTTATATAATCACAGACATTACAGTAGGCTATTTTTCATTATCATTGATCTACAGCTATAATCAAATACAGTTTATAGAAAGGCTAGTAATGAACATTTATTTATACATAACTGTTTAAGTATATAAAGCATGTGTTTAGTAAGAAGTGCTTCTCATATGATATGTTAACTTCGAGTGAGAAGAACGTCGACTGCAACTTTCTGTCGTACACAACGCCTACCAAAAGGGTACCATTTGACACAAGCCTGATAAAAGTGAGAAATTACTGCCATGGTTGTGTTTGTTAATTCTGGCAGCTAGCTCTCTGCAACTCTCAAATGGTCGCCCACTGAAGCTAAGCAGGGCTGCGCCCTGTCAGTACCTGGATGGGAGACCACATGGGAAAGCTAGGCTGCTGCCAGAAGTGGTGTTAGTAAGGCCAGCAGGGGGCGCTCAACCTGCAGTCTGTATGGGTCCTAACGCCCCAGTATAGTGAAGGCGACACTATACTGCTTAGTGGGTGCTGTCTTTCGGATAAGACGTTAAACTGAGGTCCTGACTCTCTGTGGCTGTTAAAAATCCAAGGATGTCCTTCGGAAAAGAGTAGGGGTTTAACCCCGGCATCCTGGCCAAATTTACCCACTGGCCTCTGTCCATCATGGCCTCCTAATCATCTCCATATCATAATTGTCAAAATTATAATTAATATAATAATTAATGTAAGAGTGTATGGGTGTTTCCCAGTGATGGGTTGCAGCTGGAAGGCCATCTGCTGCATAAAAACATGCTGGATAAGTTGGCGGTTCATTCCGCTGTGGCAACCCCTGATGAATAAAGGGACTAAGCCGAAAAGAAAATGAAATGAATTTTCTTCATTAAATGAAAAGTCATGGATTTCTCAATAGACAGTGACTTTATTTCCTAATTTCAAGTCACGAGTAAAGAAATCTCCACGCACAACACTCTGAACTTTTATACAAAATGCTAGCTCAGGCTTTTTGCAGAAGCTGCTTTGTAATATCTGAAATGCTGTTATTCTACACTGCTATTTTATACTGATGAGCATTCTGAGGTGTGTAGTTCTATTCAGATAAACTGACATCTAAAGTAGTTCCGGCAGGTTTTGAGAGCATTACAGCTCTATATCACTACGCTGAATGATTTCACAGCTACAACAGTCAAGAATCACATCAAAACACAACAGAAGGCTTTGGAGGAGAAACTAGCGCTACACACAAGAGCAGTTTGAGGACTAAAACCTGACAAATGTCTTAAATACAACATCTGAACAAAGGCTTTAGCTGTATAAGCAGAGTAATGCACTCTGATTGAATTATTAGAAAATAATGCACACCTGAGCTTTGTCTCATGGCCACATCAACACCTCAGGTGTGTATTAATTTCTAATAATTCAACAGCCTGTTGTCACTTATTCCTAATAAACAGATCTCTGTTGGATCTGATTCATTTCAATTTTCCATGGACTGTTATTGTTCAGTGATGACTAGGTCCACACAGAATCTGTGCGTGCAGAAATCCACAGATTTCCGCAGATTTTTTGCCAATAATTGAGTCTATTTATTTATTTGTTTAAATGTATATTTCTTTAGTTGGTAAATTAATTTCAGTAATATTGACTAATATGAAAATGTTCTTATAATTTATTTACAATACAGTCTGTAAAGTAATATGTTCTGTCATTTAGTAGAGATATTATATGACAGACTTGCTTTGTTTACCAAATAAGTGGATCTAATTGGATTTGCATTGTAAACAATAAATAATCAAGTTATTTATTTAATTAAATAAGTTAAAAACATATAATTTTTTATTTCATATATTAAGTTTTTAGTCACGATACTCCCAAAATCATTCTGCATAAATCTGCAGATTTTTTACAAAAAAAGAAATAGCAAAAAATGTTTGCAGATTCTGTCTGGCCCTAGTTATGACCAACATCAGTAGTAATGACCTGAAAGCAGAAGAGGAGAATCTGGGAAAGGAAATGTGGTTAATGGGTTTTACTCTTACATCATTCGGATGTGATCACACTTTCAGGATTATTCATCAAAACATCCGGCTGCTGAATGATCTGTGAACTGACTACCCTCTCAGAAATAAAGGTACGCGAGCTGTCACTGGGGTGGTACCTTTTCAAAAGGTACAAATCTGTACCTAAAAGTCCATATTAATACCTCAAGGGTACATATTAGTACCTAAGAAGTACAAAAGTGTACCTCTTAAAATTTTTAGGTACTAATATATACCTTTGAGGTACCAATATGAACCCTTTAAGTACAAATATGTACCTTTCGTAAAGGTATCACCCCAGTGACAGTGGCTCTCGTACCTTTATTTCTGAGAGTGTAAGGTATGTGTATGATTTTTAATTTATGTTTTTTGGACAACAGTATCTCCAGCAGAGATATCCAAATATGCTGTTTTAAATACAAAAAAAATCTGTGTTTTTTAAACAAATGAAGGCAGCAGAAGTCAGTGATTCATTTCATTATTTAGCTGGACATGTTTACTGTAACAAAATATTATAAATGTTTCTCAAAATAAAATATATTGTGTTCAAAGAGGAAAAGGTTTTCGTTTTTTTACCCACACATTTAAAAAGAAGATATTTTAGAGCAGTAATCACACTAGCGCGAAACTGTGATCATTTTTTCCAAGGTTATCATACCGTCAGAATCTTATACCGGCCCATGCCTACATATTAGTACCTAAAAAGTGCAAAAGTGTTCCTCTTATCATTTGTACACTGTAAAGAATCCATTGTACCTCTGTTATTTTACAGTAAATTTTTGTAATTTAACGGCTGTTATTTTACTTTTTTTTCGGCACCCCAGCTGCTGGAAATAAACCATAAAATTACGGATGTTTTTTACAGTGTAGGCACTAATATATACTTTTGAGGTACCAATATGGACCCTTTAAGTACAAAAATGTACCTTTCGTAAAGGTATCACCCCAGTGACAGCTCTTGTACCTTTACTTCTGAGAGTGTAAGGTATGTGTATGATTTTTTTATTAAATATTTTTTGGACAACAGTATCTCCAGCAGAGATATCCAAAGATGCTGTTTTAAATACTAAAAAAATCTGTGTTTTTGAAACAAATGAAGGCAGCAGAAGTCAATGATTCATTTCATTATTTAGCCGGACATGTTTACTGTAACAAAATATTATAAATGTTTCTCAAAATAAAATATATTGTGTTCAAAGAGGAAAAGGTTTTCGTTTTTTTACCCACACATTTAAAAATAATATATTTTAGAGCAGTAATCACACTTTCGCGAAACCTGGATAATTTTTTCCAAGGTTATCATACCGTCAGAATCTTATACCGGCCCATGCCTACATATTAGTACCTAAAAAGTGCAAAAGTGTTCCTCTTAAAATTTGTACACTGTAAAGAATCCATTACATTTTCTGACATTAAATTACAGAAATTTCCTTAAATTTAAATTTCTGTAAATCAACCTCTGTTATTTTACAGTAAATTTCTGTAATTTAACGGCTGTTATTTTACTTTTTTTTTTTCGGCACCCCAGCCGCTGGAAATAAACCATAAAATTACAGATTTTTTTTTACAGTGTAGGAACTAATATATACTTTTGAGGTACCAATACGGACCCTTTAAGTACAAATATGTACCTTTCGTAAAGGTATCACCCCAGTGACAGCTCTTGTACCTTTACTTCTGAGAGTGTAAGGTATGTGTATGATTTTTTATTTACGTTTTTTGGACAACAGTATCTCCAGCAGAGATATCCAAAGATGCCGTTTTAAATACTAAAAAAATCTGTGTTTTTTTAAACAAATGAAGGCAGAAGAAGTCAGTGATTCATTTCATTATTTAGCCGGACATGTTTACTGTAACAAAATATTATAAATGTTTCTCAAAATAAAATATATTGTGTTCAAAGAGGAAAAAGTTTTTGTTTTTTACCCACACATTTAAAAAGAAGATATTTTAGAGCAGTGATCACACTAGCGCGAAACTGTGATAATTTTTTCCAAGGTTATCATACACTCTCAGAAATAAAGGTACGCAAGCTGTCACTGGGGTGGTATCTTTTCAAAAGGTACACATTTGTAGCTGAAGGGTTCATATTGGTACCTCAAAAGTATATATTAGTACCTAAGGATTTTAAGAGGAACACTTTTGTACTTTTTAGGTACTAATATGTACCCTTGAGGTATTTATATGGGGCTTTTAGCTACAAATTTGTATCTTTCGAAAAAATACCACCCCAGTGACAGATCATGTACCTTTATTTCTGACAGTGTACCGTCAGAATCTTATACCGGCCCATGCCTACATATTAGTACCTAAAAAGTAAAAGTGATCCTCTTATCATTTGTACACTGTAAAAAAGGATTCCATTACATTTTCTGACATTAAATTACAGAAATTTCCTTAAATTTAAATTTCTGGTAAATTTCTGTAATTCAACCTCTGTTATTTTACAGTAAATTTCTGTAATTTAACGGCCGTTATTTTACTTTTTTCCGGCACCCCTGCTGCTGGAAATAAACCATAAAATTACGGATGTTTTTTACAGTGTAGGTACTAATATATACTTTTGAGGTACCAATATGGACCCTTTAAGTACAAATGTGTACCTTCTGATAAGATACCACCCGAGTGATAGCTCTCGCACCTTTATTTTTGAGAGTGTACTGTAAACTCACCTCACAGATCTGTGCTCTACAGAGACGCTTTCAAAGTAACGATAATGACGTTCATTGCTGATTTTTATTTTGTTTTAATGATTTGAACATCATGAGATTGTCTTATTTTGCCAATAATACTGATGAGTATCAAATATAGAGCATTAACATACAAACTAAACGTTAAAAGGAAAATAATAACACCATATACTGTATACATAGCAGACTAGGTCTTTGTCAAATTTTGATTCTTTTGAATCAGAGAAAATGAACTGTGTGATCTTATTTAAATTAGTTTTTAATTATCCAACTTTGACACATCAGCCTGATGAATACTTTACAAACCTGTCAGGTCCAATATTGATAATGATGTGACATTATAATAGATGCATTGACACATTTTTGCTCTCTGACTTTGAGGACACAATGCAGATGTAAACTGATGTTCCAACTGTAATATCACTAAGATTGTATATTAATATTCCACCTTTAATTTTACTAAATTGTTTGTGCTTTTTCTTACAGGCCCGGTGCCTTCAAACCAGCAGAAGACCGTATACAGCAGTTGGCTGAAGCTCTGCACCAAGATTTAGCTTTTGTCATTGAATGTAAGCGCAATGTGTGGTTAGGATGCAACACAAAGTGCCAGATATATGTTTTACCATTGACTACTAGGTTTCAGTTTGCTCGCCAGATGTGTGTGTGTGTGTTAACATTTGTTCCTTAAAAGCATGCTTGCTTCAACCATTTCCTGCCCGGTGCTCAACAAAGAGAAAACAGCTAATGATGGATCTTGTACATCAAGACTTTTTTTTTACACACATTTTAATGGTTTCTGTTGTCTGAGAAGTCAAGAAGACTCTTATTAATAACACTTTTTATCACATACAGTTGAAGTCAATATTATTAGCCGTTTTTTTCTTGTTCAGATATTTCCCAAATGATGTTGAACAGATTCAGGAATTTTTCACAGTATTTCCTATAATATTTTTTCTTCTGAAGAAAGTCTTACTTGTTTTATTTCAGCTTGAATGAAAGCAGTTTTTAAATTGTTTTTTAAGGTCAATATTATTAGCCCCCTTAAGCTATGTTTGTTTTGGATTGTCTCCAGAACAAACTACTGTTATACAATGACTTGCCTGATTACCCTAACTTACCCTAATTAACCTAGTTAACCCTCTACCGCATGGTGTTGGCAACAGGATATTTATGTTCATTTCCCTGCCACTGTTTCTTTAAGACCAACCAATGACTGTATGAGACCAACATAGATTTTTTTTTTTGTTGGAAAGAGAACACCTTACCAACGGGCCTTCCCAAAAAGACAGTCAGACAGTTGCAGCTCATCCAGAACGCTGCGGCCAGGATTCTGACCAGAACCAGGAAATCAGAGCACATCACACCTGTCCTCAGGTCTTTACACTGGCTCCCAGTTACATTCAGAATAGACTTTAAAGTATTACTACTTGTCTATAAATCACTAAATGGCCTAGGACCTCAATACATTACAGATATGCTCACTGAATACAAACCTAGAAGAACACTCAGATCTCTAGGATCATATAAACTAGAAATTCCAAGAGTCCAGTCAAAGCAGGGTGAATCGGCTTTCAGCTACTAACAGCGCCCCCCGCTGCTGGAATCAGCTTCCAGAAATGATCAGATGTGCTCCAACATTAGGCACATTCAAATCAAGACTGAAAACACATCTGTTTAGCTGTGCCTTTATTGAATGAGCACTGTGCTACGTCCAACAGATCGCACTATTATGTTTTTCTCTTCTTTTTCATTCTTTTATAACCTGTTTTAACACATTTTTATCTGTTTTTTTATTATCTGTTTTTATTTTTTCTTACACTTGTCTTGTTTATTCTTGTTTATGTAAAGCACTTTGAATTGCCACTGTGTATGAAATGTGCTATAGAAATAAACTTGCCTTGCCTTGCCTTAGTTTAGCCAATGATGTGCTTTCAGATGAGGCGATTTCTGACAGACTGGCGTGAGTGTAGTTGCTGAATGCAAATGTAAACGTCAATAAAAACAAAGGATCAACTCAAAAATCGGAGACATCACCTCCAGTAAGTTATGATGACATATTCACAAAAGTTTTAATCAAATGTATGTGTTGCCAAATGCCAACACTGTCCAATAGTGAAATGTGCAATATTTCAATGGGTTAGCTAGCGAGGTCAGCTGTGAACCTTTAAGTTGTAACAATAACAACATGAATGCTAGTAATATAATGTTGATTAGGCATGTGTTAATGGCATTTGCATGATGGATAAAATCTAGTTTTAATAACAATACTACTTTTAAATAGATATAAATACAGGGAACAGCGTATTAGCGAGCACCACCATGTTCCATGATAAGTGAAACAAGAAAAGGACAGAACTGGCTCTTCCTGCAGATGAAAGTGAGGATGAGATGGGTTTTAGTGACCATGAGAATGATGCAGACTGGACATTTGATAGAGACAGTTCGGGGAAGTTAGCTCTGAAGCAGATAAGACATATAACAGATATATAGATAGATATATAGACAGATATATAGACAGATATATAGACAGATATATAAACATTGTTAGCTACAGTAGTAGCTACATGATTCTGATGCATCTGGATATCTTAGACTAGTTATTTATTTCTTATAATTTTACTGGAGAAAATATATTTACTGTATGTTGTATACATGATAATACAATATTAGCTTTGTTTTCAATAATATTCAGCAAAAAGAATGGAATGAATGAAAGCTGTTAGAATATGAGTTGTTGGAAAGCATATATACTGTAAGATTTTCTGTGGTAAAGCTTAGTTATAATACTGCAACAGCAATTAAATCAAAACAAACAACAAAATTATTCATTATAAGGAAAATTCTAAATTAGAAATGTCTAAGTTAGATCCGCTGTTGGACGTTGTTGCCATATGGCAACATTTCATAAAGTACCTTAAAAAAAGAATTTTTTATAGATCTATCATAATGCGTGCAGTAGAGGGTTAAGCCTTTGGATTTCACTTTAAGCTGAATATAGTATCTTGAAGAATATCTAGTCAAATATTATGTGCAGTCATCATGGCAAAGATAAAATAAATCATTAGAAATGAGTTATTAAAACTATTATGCTTAGAAATGTGTTGATAATCTCTCCATTAAACAGAAATTTGGGGGAAAATATACTGGAGGGCAAATAATTCAAGAGGGCTAATAATTCTGACTTTATCTGTACATGCATTCTACTGTGTGTGTATACACAGAGAAATTCGAACATATTTTAATGCATTTTTTAAAAATAAAAATGAGTAAAGATTGAATTTATAATGTTTTTTTTTTTTGGACTGAATGTTTTTTTGTACTTGTTGTTCCTCAGTAAGTGTATTTTACTCAACTTGTTCTGAGCTTGGGTGTTTCCCAGCTAATAAATTTAGGTTGTGAGAACGTTCTCATAATGTTATCTGTAATGTTCCAAGAATATTGAAATGTCCAGTTTGCTTAATGTTGCTAGAACGTTTTTTTTATGGTTAGCATAACGTTCTTACAATGTTTTTAAAACCTAAATTTCCACCAAAATATAATGTTCTAAGAACGTTTATTTGGAACGTTCCAATAATGTTGAAATGTCCAGTTTGCTTAATGTTGCTAGAACATTTTTTTTATGGTTGGCGTAACGTTCTTACAACGTTTTCAAAACCTAAATTTCCACCAAAATATAACATTCTAAGAATGTTGAAATGTCCAGTTTGCTTAATGTTGCTAGAACGTTTTTTATGGTTAGAATAACGTTCTTACAACGTTTTTAAAACCTAAATTTTCACCAAAATATAATGTTCTAAGAACGTTTTTTATCAACATTGGGACAACGGTTATTAAGTACAAATAATGTCCTAAAGACGTTCCAAAAACTTTGTTCTAAGAACATTTTTTTTTAACAACGTTACAAGAACGTTATGAGAACATTCTAAAAACGTTCCATTGATAACATTGTGTGCTAACATTTCCACAACTTTTAAAGAACGTTAGTGAATTTTCTGGGAACGTTCCCTGTTAGCTGGGTTGGCACGAAATGAAAACTGCATTAATTTGTATGTGGCAATAATTTGAATCTTCTGTTTTTCTGAGTTGTAAAAGTCCCACTGGCCAGATGAGACAAAAGATGGTGTAATGGCACCCTTTAGTATTTGTGACATCATGTTAGTTCATGGATGACATATTAGTTAAAAGTGCTGGTGCAAGCTGCAGATATTTCACAAGCTACAACAAATGGTTTAAACACAAATCTGAGTAAAATGTTTTTAATTAAAGTTTTATTAAACCACAGTCAAACCACTGTTATACAATGACTTGCCTAATTACCCTAACTTTACCCTAATTAACCTAGTTAAGCCTTTAAATGTCACTTTAAGATGAATACTAGTATCTTGAAGAATATCTAGTCAAATATTATGTGCTGTCATCTGTTGTATATGACACAGTCAAACCTATTATCCTCTGCAGGTACACCAGCTCAAAATAACTAGTAAAATATTATGTACTGTCATCATGGTCAAAAGACAAATGTAATTAGTTATTAAAAACATCTGGAAAATAATTAAAATTTAGGGTCATTATCAATATAAAGTGCCTTTGAGATTTTTGATTTAATCACATAAAAGCTCCTGCAATTTTTACAAATAATCTGCAAGCAGAAAAACAGTAAACAAACCTCAAATTGTGTCAACCCTGTTTAATTTGAGAGCGAATAATTTTGACTTTATGTTTACACCTACAGTCTGATATATACCTGTGATTTACCACAAGCATTTATTCCAAAAGCTGCACAAGGACCCCACCTTGTGGTCACATATATGAAGTCAATCTACTGCAGTTTTATTGAAAGTGTAATCATTCATTCATTCATTTTCTTGTCGCCACAGCGGAATGAACCGCCAACTTATCCAGCACGATTTTACGCAGCGGATGCCCTTCCAGCCGCAACCCATCTCTGGGAACTTCCACACACACATTCACACTCATACACTACGGACAATTTAGCCTACCCAATTCACCTGTACTGCATGTCTTTGGACTGTGGGGGAAACCGGAGCACCCGGAGGAAACCCACGCGAACACAGGGAGAACATGCAAACTCCACACAGAAACGCCAACTGACCCAGCCCAGCCGAGGTTCGAACCTGCGACCCAGCGACGTTCTTGCTGTGAGGCAACAGCATTACCTACTGCGCCACTGCGTTGCCCGAAAGTGTAATCAATTAAATACAATTATTAAATCAACCAATTGTTTTAAATAATATGTTTCTGTATGCGTTATATATTTACGAGGCAAGACCAAGACATGTCATCAAGCGTGCTTTACTTTTGTATCAACAACGTCATCCAACAAGGCTTAAATAGTTGTCAAGAACCAAAGAATAGCCAGACCCACACCCAGATCATTACAAACACACATTATCCCAATACACCACAGTATGATAAGTATTATTCCCATTCAGGGCCGCTGCTGACCAAAAGGGTGCCCTATGCGAAATATGCAAACATATGCGTTTAAACATGTATTTATTTATTTATATACATATGTAACCCCGCCAGTCCTACGCCAACAAACCCGCTCAGAGCTGGTATCGAACCGGTGACCTTCCGCATGGGAGTCAGTTGCTCTAACAAGGAGGCTAAAGACCATGGCCTCTAGCGTCTGTCGCTAGAGCACTTTAGAGGTCAGAGGAGTGAGGTTTACCTGCACAGCACTTACTAGCTGGTCTACGTTACACATACATATGCATTTAAACACTCAAAATTATACAAAATAATAGTTTACATCAAAATAAACACTGACATGTGTTCTGCTGAAGCATTCCCAATTTCAAACATTTACAAAAGATAAGGAATAAAACCCTCTCTGTACCTGTAGAGATGGCCGGTCCTCAGTGCTGCATCCTGTGTCTGTACCTGTGCAGCTGCTGGGGCCTCTGGAGCAGTGCTGGTCAGGCCACCTCATCTTCTTTTGTGGCAATTTTCCTTATTGAACCTGCATTACAATACAGAAGAAATCAGTCATTTAAAGAAAAAGACTCATGACATAGAGCAATTCCAGCGTTATGGATGTGACATTTGCAGTAAAAACTCAAAACATAAATTCACATAGAAAGTATACAATAACATTATATTGACACATCTGTTTGTATTTTCCAAAACAACTAACCACAGAGTTATGGGAGCAGAAAAATATCAATCTTTAAACATTTTTTATACTTTCAATGAGAAAAACAAGCATGCGTTATGGATGTGACAAAAAAAGTTTGTGAGTTTACAGTCTACAACATACTTTGTAGAAATTCTGTCAATTAAACTGCACAACCCAAAAGAAACAATGCTAATCAAACAGATACGAGTCGGCTCACTAAAGAACAAACATGATTGATTTTATTTTATTTAATATTCTTGCATTTATGAGGAAAAAGTGTCGTTATGGATGTGACACTTTTCCGTTATGGATGTGACAGATGTGAAATTGCCACTTGTGTGATTTTGGCAAATTAAATATAATAGTTTTAAACACTGACAGATACATTTATGAGTATTTTTAAAGTACTGTAAAATACTTGCTTACACAAAAAATGTAGAAACGGTTTCCCTATTTTGGTGAAAACTTACTTTTTTTCATGGCAAGGTTGACATTTGCATGGAATTGCTCCATAGCATTAAGACAACGGGCTAGTCAAGCACTCATCATAATATGTCTAAACTACAACCAAAATGTGGATTTAACTTGCACTATAATCTATGGTGACAAACACTGACCCTCACTGTCTGTATAAATCAAAGACGTTTGTGGTTTTTAGGAATTAAAAAGTGAATTAAAATAAGTGTATTTTTAAACAAAAAACATTCAGAAACATTAATTAATTAATGCAATAAAAATAGTTCATGGCCTGTGTCTTACAGTAATTTGACTCATTTTATATTATTGATCTTTCAGAAATCACAGAATGAGTCAGTTTTGTTATTTCAAATTGTATTGTACAAAAATGAAAAACCGGCATATTAAAAACACACAAATCTACTGATATAAAGACTAAAGAGACTTTATTGTCATTGCAGTGATACAAGCAATAACAACAGCAGCAATAGGAAATGTATAGAAATAGACAAAACAATAAACAATGATCACTGCAAAGAATTATGTAATATATATAATATAATACCTATATAATAATAAATAATACATACAGTGAAATCATTGTGCAGTGCATGTGTATGTGTATGTAACGTTAGCTGTTGTGCAAACTGAATTGTAAACTATTGCACAAGTTAATAAAAATAACTCAGTTTGTGTAATTAGCAGCAACATGGGGAAGAGGGGCAAACGCGAAAAGTCATAGAACATGTCGGTCCTGTCATAGTTTAAGCACAATGCAGAGCCGCAAAGCAACGTAAACAACAACAAATAAGGCAGATTTGGTGCAGTTGTGGAGAAGTTTAAACGTTAGCCTTACTAATTTACTTGAACAACCAAAAATATGTTTTCTATTCATGGACATAAATTACCTGAAGTTGATGCACACGATCATCTTGTACTCTTTTCCTCTTCTTGGCTCCAGACTGCTGTCTTTTTCCGGGCATAGAGCTGCAACTTGCATCAATTATAATTATATGCTGCTAGCAGCCGCAAAAATAAGTGGACCGGACCGCGTCACGTGCACGCGTCTATGCGCGTACACAGAAAAAAAAATTACGTCACATGTTTGTTTTTGCGTTCGTCATAAAATGAATTTTTAAAAATGTATTTAACAACATATTATCAGTATATATTTTGTTTACACTCAGTTTATGTTAATATTATTAAATAAATGTTAATCATTTTTTTTGTGTGCAACCGAGATGGTGCCCTCCTCCGGAGTTGAGGCATACGTAGCGGCGGTACTGGATATATGCATGTATAGAGTCTGTGCGGCCTAGTCATGAGTCATGATGACCAACATCAGTAGTAAGGATCTAATAACAGAAGCTCAAGTGGGTTTCACTATTACATCATTCGCTTTTGATTACACTTTCAGGTTTCACAATCTGGCTGCTAAATGATCTGTCAACAGACAGACTACTGTAAACTGAATGACATTCATTCTTGATTTTTATCATATATTCTTAAAGTTTTCATGATATACAGTAGGGCTGGGTGAATTATCACTATTTGTTTCGAACCAGTTGATGTCTGTGTCAAAATTAGATTTCTGCCATAATTTACATACCAAACATTTAATTAAATTAGTATTTTATTATCAAAAATTGACACTTCATGTAGATGTTTTTTTTTTATTTTTTATGAATCTAAGGTAAAATTTTAATGATGAATATATTTATAATACATGTATTGAAACACATTTTTGCTCTCTGAGCAACTTTGACAGGACACAATGCAAATGTAAATTTATGTTATATGTTATAATAATATCATTCAATTTATATTTTAATATTCTACATTTAATTTTGTAAAATTGTTTGTTTTTATTACGGGCTGCACGGTGGCAGAGTGGATAGCACGTTCACCTCACAGCAAAAAGGTCGCTGGTTCAAGTCTCGGCTGGGTCAGTTGGCATTTCTGTGTGGAGTTTGCATGTTCTCCCCATGTTGGCGTGGGTTTCCTCCGGGTGCTCCGGTTTCCCCCACAGTCCAAACACATGTGCTATACTGGAATTTGGTAAGCTAAATTGTCCGTAGTGTGTGTGTGTGAATGAGTGTGTATGGATGTTTCCCAGTAATGGGTTGCAGCTGGAAAGGCATCCTCTGTGTTAAACATATGCTGGATAAGTTGCCGGTTCATTCCACTGTGGCAACCCCAGATTAATAAAGACACTAAGCCGAAAATGAATGAATGAATGTTTTCATTACAGGCCCGGTGTCTTCAAAACAGCTGGAGTGCATGTGCAGCAGTGTCCAATAATAGCCATGGTGCAACAAACATAAAAATGCTGCTCTTTGATTAGATTAGTTTCAGCAGTATTGTTATTGAATGCAAGTAAAATGACATGCAGTAAGGATTCAACCTCAAGTCTAAAACATTTGAAGTATTGCGGGAGAAAATGGGGGATTTGTTTTTATATACAGTTGAAGTCAGAATTATTAGCCCCCCTGAATTATTAGTCCCCCCTGTTTATTTTTTTCCTCAATTTCTGTTTAACAGAGAGCAGATTTTTTCAGCACATTTCTAATCATAATAGTTTTAATAACTCATTTCTAATCACTGATTTATTTTATCTTTGTCATGATGACAGTAAATAATATTTGACTAGATATTTTTCAAGACACTTCTATACAGCTTAAAGTGACATTTAAAGGCTTAACTAGGTTAATTAAGTTAACTAGGCAGGTTAGGGTAATTAGGCAAGTTATTGTATAATGATGGTTTGTTCTGTAGACTATTGAAAAAATATATAGCTTAAAGGGGCTAATAATTTTGTCCTTAAAATGTTTTTAAAAAAATTAAAAACTGCTTTTATTCTAGCCGAAATAAAACAATTAAGACTTTCTCCAGAAGAAAAAATATTATCAGACATACTGTGAAAATTATATTTTATTGGCTGAAATAAATAAAGATTAAAAAAAGTGTTTATATTTAAAAAAGAAAAAAATTCAAAGTGGGGCTAATAATTCTGACTTCAACTGTATGTATGTATGTATTATTTTTAATTTATTATAATTATTATTTAGTGTAGACATCAAGAAAATAAACCACGGGACACTACCCTCAAATCTGAAAAGATATAATAAAAATGTGAAGACTGCCAGACTGATACATTTGTTTGTTTACTATACCCTTTAAAAACCATTTTTGTTCTTAGTATATATATATATATATATATATATATATATATATATATATATATATATATATATATATATATATAAAATCAAAGGGGGGGGGGGATAATTCTGACTTCAACTGTATAAAGAGTTAATTTGCAAAACACATAATTAAAAAACATGATTGAGTAAAAATCATATCAAATTTTATTTGTAAATTAATAAAATTGACTTATCTGTTTTTGCAAATTAACTCTTCTTTGCACATTCGAGTTTATTTATAGTTTCCAAGAGTTTAAAAGTCAATGGTTTACAATAGGCATGATTTAGTTTAACCAGCTATAATTTGGGTGCATACACAAGTGATTTGCTCACATTATGGACTTGATATAGTTAACTGTGATTAGCATTTTAACAGGAAATACCTGGTTGACCTTTTGTGCATATAGCTTAGAGTGATGGCAGGAGCACAATTTAACCAAAGAAATGGGCCATAAATATTCTCTGAAGGACTGAAAATGTTGATCATTGCCAAAGTTCTGCTTTCTTGAGAAAATCTACTGGAGATTGAATCTGGGGATTTCTAATGCTGCATGGTTTCACTTTATTAAAATGTAAAACTCCATCCGTTTTTATTTCATAATACTTTTTTTGGTGTAGACATCCAGAAAATAAGCCAGGAGACACATATCAAATCTGAACAGATGCAAAACAAATGTAAAGACTGCCAAATTGATAGATTTGGTTATTCTTACAATGCCTTTTAAAAGACCTACTTTGACTGTATATTCGCAAGTGTTTTCCAGTAATGAATCTGTATGACTCAATCTGTGCACATGCTCTCTGTGAGTGAAACGACTGATGAATGTAGATTTGAAATTGATATTTGTCAAGGTTCAAATTATTTATTTAAATGCAATGTGTGTTTTATTTGTTGTCAATCCATTTTATGTAAAAAAAAAGAATAAAAAAAATGTAAAAGTACACATATTTTATGTGTCTGTCGTAGTCTTTTCTCATCTGCTTGGTTAAATAATGTGCTAATCCACTTGTACCACTGCACTGTAAAAAATAAAATCCCCATTTGTTCAGCACACTGTACTTTTTCTGTCATATAAACTAAGAATTGTGAATAACTACTGATCTACATAAAAATTTATGTTATGTCAACAATTTTCGCTAAAATGTTATGTCTACATGTTTAACAATGTTTTTTGAACAAACATTTTTGTGTTGAACAGGTATGTTGATTTTTAAATAAATTGCGCATGCGTGATGCGAAGATCGAAAACGGCGCCAACCCTCCCCCATTTTGACCATTCGCTCCTTATCTCCATTTTGTCTTCACGCATATTTTGGACTCTTCGAGGAACTAAACATTACCATGGTTCTGTAGGTGAGTAACAACACTTTTTAACACTAATTCTATGTATGCGATGCATTTTACTATATTCACAACCTGACGGTTTGTTACTAGCGACATGAATTATTGCGTATGCTTAAGTTACAAATGCAGTGGGTAATTCATGTGGCCTATAGTTTTAGCTAAGTCCAAACTCATAAATGTTTACGTATATTCATGACATTCAGTGGCGGATTTAGGCATAGGCAATCGCCCAGGGAGACATGGAGACCCCGCGCGACATCCTTCATGCCCAAGCCCCGCACTTCACTTTCGAGAGGGCGGCATGAGCACCGTGAGGTCGGCACGGTCGTCGGTTGACTAGAGCGCCAGTTAAGCTTGTGCCGCTCCTGATGACGTTACTTAGAAAAATATAACGGCAACTGCTTTTCTGTGCCGTTTAAGTTTAAATGTTTGATGTTAACACTAAAATGGCATTATTATGCTCAACTGTTAGTCACTGATAAAAGATTGCTTATGGGCGGCCTCCGAGACCATAGTATTGACACATTTACGTTAGGGAATTCAGACGTTGTTTGTTTTTAGGCGAAACGTTTTCATTTCTCTGGCGAGTTTTCACGTTTCCTGATTTATCGTGCTTCTTTCTGTGTGTGTGTGTGTGTGTGTGACTGACACACACACGGCGCTTTAACGTGCTTCTCTCTCTGTGTGTGTGTGCACCTGTGTGTGTGTGACTGTGTGACACGGCGCGAGTGAGAGACCGTAAGTTGTACTTATAAATTTGTGACGCATACATTAACATACCTGTCAACCCTCCCGTTTTTCCCGGGATCCTCCCGTATTTTACAGTTCTATCCCGCTGTCATCGCGTAAAGGTATTTTCCCGTATTTCTACCTTATTTTTTATCTTTCTGAGAAGAGCTGATCCTCCCTATATGCAACCCATACCGCCGAACCACCAGGGGCCGCCCTTGCTCTTAAATGTTAATCGGTTTTGTGCTCTTATTTTATTTAGGCATAGAAACACTTTGAAATAAACATAAGTATTGAGTATTCCTTATTTTCACATCCCAATGTTGACAGGTATGCATAAAGCATGGATAATATTCAGATTATATTAGATAAAGTAATATGTAAATGTAGTCTATATTTTTCTATTTATAGAATATTGCCTAAAACGTCATTTAATACTGTCAAATTAATATAAATGGTTCCTATTAGGTTTAAAATAGTCTTAATTTAAAACATATATTATTACTAACTATATTACATTATTTGTGGACTCCTCTGTATACATCAATATAATATATTGATATCCATATCATTGTCTGCTCCCAAACATGTTTCATGTTAAAATATGGGGGCAAAAACTTGAAAAATGTTTTAAACTTTTAAATGTGTAGCTTTTTCAAATATATTTTTGTAAGAATTATATTTAATGTAAAGTTTTTATTTAATAATACAAGGTTATAACAGATTATTTCTGTTTTCAGGATGATCTCCTCAAGACAAAAACTGAAATTCAGCACTTCAAGTGAAGATGTCCTTCTGAAGCACTATCAGCTACATCATCATAGAATTTCCAACTGGCCCTGCCTTTACACGGAGTGTGTTTGTGCTTTTAAAACTGCAGGTGCTTTACGATCCCACTTATCTAAATCACACCACAACACTGATAAAGTCAGTCGAGATCTTTCAACATGTAATTGTGAACAATGTGAATTTCATGAGATTTGTACTGAAAAAAGATTTTTCATTCGCCTCACTGGCCTGCACTCTTTTTTCAAGAACAGGTAAAGAGATTTTTTTTTTCTTTCTTATTAGTATGCAATACTCACAGTATGCACAATGCTATTTACAGAAAGTTTGATTACTGTAAATCTGGTTGGTTTGTTCTAAAAAGATCTGTGAGGAATTTTTACGCATCACCAACAAAGACCTTCTAGGAGTCTTCATGGTAGCCACTGACAAGTACACACCAAAGCCAAGTACACACCAAATTATACAGAGCCAGAAAAGGAGCGTTTGGACATGAAATGGAAGAGCTACTGGAAAGACTTGATGAAAGGGCAAGTTAATAATTTTCATTATTTACATATTTATGATCTATGTAGCTGATGATATTTCAGTTTTCATACTGTGACTTTTTGGTTGTATCTTTTTATGTTTTTGCAGACAACAGAAATTGTTAATCACAGAAGGACGGCTGCTTTGGAGGGCCTGCCTTTGTTTCTCCGAGAGAAAGAAACTAACCTTTTCAAGAAATGTAAAGTAGGTATCAAAGACTTTAAATGGTTTA
Source organism: Danio kyathit (assembly GCA_903798195.1). Taxonomy (NCBI): domain Eukaryota; kingdom Metazoa; phylum Chordata; class Actinopteri; order Cypriniformes; family Danionidae; genus Danio; species Danio kyathit. Next base: position 52,377,864 of record LR812541.1, read on the forward strand.
AAGCATGAGTGTCCAAGCTTGCTTCTGCATGGCTGGTGTCTTGAAAAGTTGAGCGCCAATCTATTTGGAGCTTTCTAGTAATCATGAAAACCTTGATTAGCTGGGTTAAAATGTTTAATTTAGGCATCATTAACAGAAATCACAATCCCCCTGACCTTAAGGTATAAGAAGTAAATTTACCTATAAACATATCTTGTAAATTTCATGAGTCACAAGTATCTTGTTATTTTTAAAATATTGATATCAGGTTCTATATCAGTACCAGTTTAGACTTGCTCACTGATTTATGCAGGTAGTCAGAGGGAAGAACATGTAAAAGAGATGCAAGAGAAACTGTTGCTTTGTCTGTTATTACATATAATTAGAGATGTGCAGAGATGTTATTCTTTTCAACCAAAACGGCACCTGTTGTATTCAGAGTACAACATATTAGCATTTATTAATTTATGGCAGTATTTTAATACCAATCACTAAGTTTTTAAAGTCCAATCACTGCATTAAATGTTGCATATGAATCCTGATGATTTATGCATTTGTGGATCTGGGCTCCTTGTTATTTACATGTTTTCTGTTTAATTGCTATATTCACGTTTGCTTAATGATTTAAATTATTACACTATGTCCCCTACAGAGAAACTAGACATTACATAGCAGTTTTATGATCGCAATTATTTGACATAACTGTGGTCATTTTGCTTAACTGCAATTTAGTTTGCATGATCATTGTATTGTAATGGTTTGTTATTTACAGAATGTTGATGAATGTTGAAAGATAACAGTATATTTTTTAACTGAATAAATAACTTTATGAAAATTATTTAAATGTGTGAGAGTGTGTTAATTGCCATAGCCCTATAACAAACAATTAATTGCTAAAATTATTTAATCTCTGTAATCGCCAATAATCGCAATTATTTATTTGACAATTAATCATCACCTAAATTTCATAATCATGACAGCCCTACTTGCAATATATTATCTTGCTTGTTTGTAGATAAAGCACTCTAATGACTTTCTTTGCTCAAATATTCTTATTGTGCTTTCACAGGAAACTGAAGATGGAACAAAGAGCGTATCAGTTGGCATTCTTTATGTTACGGACGATGACACCCGGGCAGCATCACCAGTGATCCAGAACATTGCTGTCGTACTGGAAGAGGTTGTTGTTTTGGAAGACATTCCCGATACCTCAAGTGCTGTGGCATACCTCTTTGGCATTCTTTATGCACTCAACTTTTCCTATCCCAAAGAACTCAGGTACACTTTTGACACAATTCAGAATGTTTTCATGGAGCTTGGGACTGGATGTACACAACGTGTGCTTTCTCTTAAAAACAAGATGTTAAACTAAAACAGTAAACAGTGTTGTGTCAATGGTCGGATGTTACAAAGACCTAATGTACAATTTGAGTACTAAATCTGATCGATGAGAGCGACTGTTTAGGCACTGTGTTCAGTTAAATGGGTAACACTTTATAATAACTACACACTATGAATCATTTGTTAAGCATTAGCAAATAGTTAGTTCATTATTTGTTAAGTATTAACTCTACATTAATAGACAATAGTAAGCACTTTATAAATACAGCTACAAATGCTGTATTCTTTAATTGTAATTAATTGTATTTTCATACTTTGTTAATGATCCATCTTTTCATTACTTAAGTATTACATTATTTACAAACCAGTTATTTAAGAATAGTTGGTGTTTTTTTCAGATCATTCAAAATGTGCAAGTACATTATTAATAAACTATTCAAATTAACATTCATATATCTTATTTAGGCATAATAGTTAATTAATATGTTAATAAATGCTTTATTAAGTCAACTTCATCCAGTTTTGTCACCTAATCTAGTGAGGACTGTTTATGCTTTATAAATCCGTTGTAAATGACAATTAAAGGCTCTGTTATATTCTAAACAAGAAAAAAGAAAATAAACAACTTTATGCATTTCTATTCATTTGAAGACACACAAATGAAACTATCACATGAAAAATAAATATTTGCAACCTTATCTAAAATAAAATTACTGTGCAGTTTAAACTTTGCTAAACACTGAAATGTTGTATCATAATATATTGTTAAATTATTATATTGTAGTTTTATCCAATTTTATTCAGTTGTATTTATTGCTAATTGTATTTTGACACTCCTGTTATTTGACAATGTTTAAAGTTTACAGTATTTTAATTTTTTTAGATAAGATTGCAAACATATATTGTTCATTTGATATCAAGCCTTTAATTGTCATTTATAAGGAATTTATAAAGCATAAATAGTCCTCACTTTAGATTAGGTCACAAAACAGGATAAAGTTACGTTAATAAAGCATTTATTAACATACATAGTAAACATTACTATTTGCCTGAATAATAAAATATATAAATGTTCATTTGAACAGTTTATTAGTTGTTTACTAACTCATTCTGAATGATTCTAAAAGCCACCAACTACTCTTAAATACAAATGGTTTGTAAATAATGCAGTACTGAATTTAGTAGTGAACAATTAATAAATATCAAAGTCTGAAAATACAGTCATTAAGCACATTATAAATGAGCTTATAACAGCATTTGTAGCTGTATTTATTAAGAGCTTACTAACGTCTAATAAATGTAAAGTTAATGCTTAACCGATTATGAATTAACTATTTGTTAATGCTTTGCTAATGATTCATAGTGTGTAGTTATTTTAAAGTGTTACCGTTAAAGGTTTTAAAATTAAAAGGTTTAGATTTTATTTGGATTTTGTCAAAAATCTCAAGCACTTAACTTTTGTTTTGGTTTGACTGTTTATGGAAACTGGTGTCCAAATCAACCTTTTTGTTTGTAATTTGTGCATAAAAGCATTCAAAGCAAATTTAGTTTGTGTTAAATGCAATGCTTAAATTGTTTATTTCTGTGCTACCATTACATTTTTAGGTTAAAATGTTAAAGCTAGCATATGTGCCTACAAATTAGCAGAAAAGTCTGCATACTGCAAAGTTTGTGATTTGGAGCCTTTTTTTTTAATATTTACAAATGTTTGTGGATTGTGGAATTTCCTGAAGCTGAAGCTTGTTTATCTGTTGCTTTCAATGGAAATAAATTGAAGAAGTAAGTTTGTGTTTGTCATTTGTAAGTAGAATGATTAAAAACAAAGATATGCTAACTACTAATTACTTATTTTGCAACTTTGAAAAATAAATCATCCACTAAACAGAAAAAAATTTAATTGACTCAATAGCAGTAACTAAACAAGAATATCTTTATTAGTAAAATACAATAATCAACATTGCATGAATAAACAAAATTATGTTAGCTGAACAATATATTGTTCATGAGAAGAACTAACTAATTTATGTTAGCTGAACAAAATATTGTTACTGAGAAGAACTAACAAAATTATGTTAGCTGAACAAAATATTGTTAATGAGAAGAACTAACTAATTTATGTTAGCTGAACAAAATATTGTTACTGAGAAGAACTAACTAATTTATGTTAGCTGAACAAAATATTGTTAATGAGAAGAACTAAAAAGCAGTTGTTGAGACAACTCAAAGTTCTTACTGCATCAAGTTGCCTTATTTTTTTATGTTGTCGCAACAATTTATTTTTTACAGTGTGCATTTGAGTAGTTTTAACATATTATTATACACCGAGTTGTAGAACAGTAACATTTTAAATGTTTTTAAAAAAAATTTTTACAAATAAAAACATTAAAATTTACTATTTCAAATAAATGTACTCTGTTTTTATAGATTTTAAAATGTAATTAATTCCTGTGTTTTCTGAAATTCATTTTTATATAAAATATTTATGATATAAAATAAATGTGTGTGTGTATTAGGCATGGGGCGATAACCATTTTCAAGGTATACCGCGGTTTGGAAAAGTCAAGGTTTTAAAACCATCAAAATTTTCTGCTATACCGTTCCTAAGGTACGTGTTCGATTATTTTATTTTTTTTTTTATGACAACAGTATCTCCAGCAGAAAAAATATCCAAGGATGCCGTTTATAGTACATTGTAAATAAATCACTGTTTTAGAAACTAATGAAGACAGCAGAAGTTAATGATTCATTTGAATTATTTAGCCTGACATGTTTACTGCTCCAAAATATTATTAATGTTTCTCAAAATAAAATATATTGTGGTCAAAGGGGAAAAAAGGTTTTTGTTTTATTACCCAGACATTTAAAAATAATATAATTTAGAGCAGTAATCACAATACCGTGGTACCTGAAATTTTTATCCAAGGTTATCATACCATCAGAATAGAATCTTATACCAGACCATGCCTAGTGTATATATATTTTTTTCTTTTTGCATATGTTTGCATTTTATGAAGGTGTGTATTTATATATATACATATAGACAGTACATGCAAATATATATGCATAAACTTTGTATATATTTTATATTTTGTTAAATCCTATTCAAAAGATTTATATTTTCACTTATTATATGTACAGTTGAAGTCAGAATTATTCGCCCCCTTTTTTTTCCTTTTTTAAATATTTCTCAAATTATATTTAGCAGAGCAAGGAAATTTTCACAGTATGTCTGATAATATTTTTTCTTCTGATGAAAGTCTTATTTGTTTTATGTCAGCTAGAATAAAAGCAGTTTTAAATTTTTTAAAAGCCATTTTAAGGTCAATATTATTAGCCCCTTTAAGCTCTTTTTTTCAATAGTCTACAGAACAAACCATCGTTATACAATAACTTGCCTAATTACCCTAACCTGCCTAATTAACCTAATTAACCTAGTTAAGCCTTTAAATGTCACTTTAAGCTGTATAGAAGTGTCTTGAAAAATATCTAGTCAAATATTATTTACTGTCATCATGACAGATAAAATAAATCAGTTATTAGAAATGAGTTATTAAAACTGTTATGTTTAGAAATGTGTTGAAAAAATCTGCTCTCCGTTAAACAGAAATTGGGGAAAAAATAAACAGGGGGGCTAATAATTCTCACTTCAACTGTGTGTGTCATAATTATATTATTTGTGTATTAATATAGGATTTCTTTTTATTTCAAATATATTTCCGCCATTTTTTCATTATATATGTGAATAGCCATGTCAATAAAGTACTGAGAGAGATATCCACCTATCACAAAAGTATACGTGTAATTTATATAGAGTAGAATACCCTCCAAACTTAATTGTTTTTGGATATACTGTAGTAATATACTTGAATTAAGCAGCTGTGGTGATTCTGTAGTTCATATCATAACATAATGTAGTAACATAAACAAAATTAGCCAATAATTTGCTACATCTTTACGGTATAGCCTATACTACAATAGGCCACACTACAGTTTACTACAGTATTTATTACAGTTTATCAGAATCAGAAAGAACTTTATCGCCAGGTATGTTCACACATACACTCAAAATATATATATATATTTTTTACTTGTTCTGACTATTTTTTTAAAATGAGCTGAAACAACACAATTGTTGAGATTTCATTGGGACAACTTAATTTTTTTATGTTCAATCCACATAAATTTGTTAAAAGTGTTAACTTAATCGATTTGTGTTGAGACAGCATGAATGAATTGTGTGGAACCCTGCATTTTTTACAGTGTACGAGGAATTTGTTTTGGTGACAGAGCTTCTACAGTGCAACAGAATTACAGAGACAGGACAACACAGATGATAAATATATTTTAAAAATAGAAGTAAGTAGTGAATGCAAATATACAAATTGACAAGTGTATGTACAGCTATATTACTATATACACTCAAAAAAAATTTTTTTTTTTACTTGTTCCAACTCAGTTAAAATGAGCTGAAGCAACACAGTTCTTGAGATTTCATTGGGACTACTTATTTTTTATGTTCAATCCACATAATTTTGTTAAAAGTGTTAAGTTAACTTAATTGATTTGTGTTGGGACAACATGCATGAATTGTGTGGAACGCTGCATTTTTGTAGCGTACGTAATACAACATTATATGTGCAGCTTTCAACATTGTAAAGTGTGTATAAAAAGTAGTGATGTTTGTTTCACAATTATTATCATCAACCCACATAGCAAACGGACTTGGCCCAAATGTGGCCTCATTATGGCACTACTGGCGTGTTGCCGGCACTGGCATGCATAATGTCAGCCAAATGTGGGCCATGCATGGCAATAATGGCACTGCATGCATGACGGCAAACTACATTTGGGCCAGTTGTGGATGGGAGGTGTGTGGCCCAGATCAATGTAGCGATTATTTACATTGTTTAGGTAACATTAGGCTGGATTATGGCTCAGTTTTTGGGGTTTTTGGTCAAAGGGTGGTGTTGATATTTTTAACTTACAGCTGAGAATCGCTACCAATAATAAACCTGTTTTGGCCCAGTTCAGGGCCAGTTGAGGGTAATAAATTGGCTGAGATTCATGAGATGGATTGCCTGAGGGAAGAAACTGTTTCTGTGTCGGGCTGTTCTGGTGCGCAGTGATAGTAAAGTCCACTATCATCTCCACTGTTTTGAGCTCCAGGTTGTTGTGACTGCACTAGACAGGCAGCTCCTTAACCTCCTGTCTGTAAGCAGACCCGTTTATCACGCTGGAGCATTAATTTACAAACTATCTTAAATGCTATACAACCTGATAATCCATGTTGTTTAAAGATACTTTAAATTAAAGTGTTTATGTGGGTTTACTACTTATATTTATACCTATAAAACGTTAAAATGTGATGAAAAATCACCGTTGTTTTGTTGGTTAGCGATTTAACGCAATAGCCTAACTTACTTGAAAAAGAACAGGGGGATTTCGGTCCTATTGACTCGCAATCGGCAAATAAAACAAAACACCAAGCGGTACCTTTTCGGTAGGTGGGTCCTTCCGTTGTTTGCGTGGTTTTAATATATAGCCATACTAGTACAAAACTGTGCAAGACAATGAACGAGAGAGCGCCATCTGTCTCATGCACGCGCACGTACGTGTCTCAGATGGGCAGTAATCAAATGTGTGATTGTTGTGACTGGCTCGCGTCATAGAGAGCGGGTATGAGCGCGCATTACTTTTTCGCGCTCGGAATAACACGTGCTCACTCAGGAGGTGCAGAAAGAGAGAAGTTTATTTCCTAAACGAAAAAAAGCATGGAGAATTGCAACACAGGTATTTAAACGATGTATTATTTCATGTATTATATTCAAAAAAGGTTTATAGAATTCATTTTGGGAAATGATTTTATTTTGTGTTTATACAGAAACTATTTTCAAAGGTTTTTATTTGCATATACTTCATTAATCAACCAGATTTACCGATTTTAGCTTATATTAATAGCAAGATAGCCTACTTAGAATTTGACTGTGTTATTTTATTAAATAGCATAACAGTTATGGGAGCATACACGTTGGCATGCAGAAGGCCTATATGTAAAGAAGAAAAAAGGTGTTAATCGAAAGACAATTTTTTCGGGTGTCCCACATTAGTTTGTCCATTTTTATTTACAAAAATGTCTTTGGACATGTCAAATGAGCTTATGACAGTAACAACATTGTTAATTGGGTTTAAGTAATTAGCTGTGAATAAAATAAAATACACAAGTTAATTAAATAAAACGCACACAGATTAAACCTACAGACACGCCCTTAAAAGGAGATGTTGTTGTACACCACCTAGATTTTTTTTTCACTTTTTTTCTGAGTGTAAAATGCATTGTGAAATCAGGCCTACAGTATAATGTACATTTCCTTTTTCCTTTTGTTTCTAATCTGAAAAAGCCATAGAGCAACAATTATGCTAAAAAATTAAACCAGGGTGTAATTGAAAATAAAAAAGTGTGATACTTAACGCCCCACCTTTATGTAAATGTAAAGACATATTTTTTCTGTTGTCCATTTTAGTTTAGCTTCAAAAATGTCCTTGTATGTCAATTGTGCATATGGCAGTAACACCTTAATTGCAAGTGAAAAATAAATAGGCATGAAAAAACATATAATAAACGAATAATTTTCACAAACATTTTTATTGTCAATAAAACATCACTGTGAATTATAAAACGAGTCAGCGTGAGCTCATAACTGTGCTGAATGTCTGTAAATACGGCAAAATTAGGGTGTGGGGGCGAAAATAGAGTATTTGGATTTCACATATAATATTTAATGTATGCAATAGTTTTTTGTTATATGCTGAATATATTTTGCAACTGGGAGGCTTAATAAATTATACAGAAATCAAAAAATATATAATTTCAAACTTTGTTTAAAATGCTATACAGTATTTCCGACTTTTCAATGTGGATGGAGTGTAATTTAGAAGACTTATGTGTTTAAAAAGATAACTTATGTACAACTTTACTAATTGTTCAGCCATAAAAATATACCGTAGCTGTGTTTTTGTCTGTTTTAGTCAATATAACTTGTCCCATGCGTTTTCTAAAGTACACTGAAAAAAATCATTCAGAGATGATTCCTTGGATTTACTCAATTTTTTTACGTTAAGTGGCTGTAAACAATTTATTTGTGTTGAATTTAAACAAACAAAGTAGAATTTTATTAAATTTAATTTGTTTGTTTAAATTCAACACAAATAAATTGCTTGCAACAGTTTTGCAGACATTATTTTTTTCAGTGTATGTAGGCCTAACCTAATAATTTTGGTTTACGCATTTGTTTGTTTTTTTCAAATTCCACATAATGTATTTTCTTGAGAAATAGTTTGCCAAATACACTGAAAAAAATGATGTCTGCAAAACTGTTGCAAACAATTTATTTGTGTTGAATTTAAACAAACAAATTAAGATTAATAAAATTCTACTTAATTTGTTTGTTTAAATTCAGCCCAAATAAATTGTTTACAGCCACTTAACGTAAAATATTGAGTAAATCCAAGGAATCATCTCTGAATGATTTTTTTCAGTGTACTAAATCGTAAAGAATACATATTTTCATATTTTTTCACACAAAAATGTAAAAAAAGGTAAACACGCAACTGTTAAAACGTGTTTTAATTTATCCAAAAGTCCAAATCATAGTTTAAAATGTTTTATAATACCCTAAATACCGAAGATTTAACAAAAATGTTGCACATAAAATATAAGAAATATGTAAGCTTCTAATTTTTTATTTACCTTACTGCATGTGTGAGTGTTGCTCGAAAATAGGCCAGTATGACAACTTAAACATACGGGGAAGAAATGTTTTCATCAATCACAAATGGCAAACTTAATTTTTTAAATCGTTTAAATTGGCAAAATGCACAATATTCCCGTCTAGTTTAGCGGAGGCGCGCGCTTGCAGCTCAAGTGAGTACTCAACATATATGAACATATTTATTTTTGTATTATGGTAACCATATATACTATATTAACAAATCTTTGATCCGGAGATGAATACTTTATCACATAGTATAACAACAGTCTATTATTATTAAAGGTAATAAATTAAAACTAAAATAAATATACAGTAGGCCAAATTAGTACAGCCCCCCCAAAAAAAAACATTTAATATGTGTCGATGTCTGTGCAACTTTACATTTCTAAAAAGACAACTTCTCGCTACATTTCAAAAATATAAGGCGAGAAAGGGCTGTAACTTGTGCGACATTCAGCAACCGCGTAAATACGTGTTTGTTTGTTTATGCAGGTTATAAATTGCATTTATATATTGCATTTTAGTCTTATTACAATTAGACTTAGTAGTAGTTTTAAATTAAAATTATAGTGTTCATTAAGATTGTTCTTTATAACTTATCATCGGCTTTTTAACTTTGAAAAGGAAAATAATAAAAAAAAAATCATACGATCAGTGTGCAATGCACGGATGTGTGAAAATGCACAGATTATGCCTTTTTTTATGGACGGGTTGGGGTAATATGTGTTTTAAAGATGTAAGTGCAAAATGCATGCCAGTGTCAAATATGAAATTATGCTCAGAACCTCAGACAATAAAGTCTCAATTTATTTCATAGGCCTACTAAAACGTTTAAAACTATTCTATTAGCCTATAAAAACATTAAAAACGATTGCCAACAACATGGCTATAAGTCAAGTCATCTAGTTTTAATTTAAATGACAAAACATATTAACGTTTAACATTAAGAAATTTAATTAAAGAAACCAAAATCAGCTGATACGACGTACAGGCACCGATGAGGCGGAATATATGGCGGACAGGGAATCAGCGGAAACGTAAGTATTTTACGTTTTGTCAGTTTAGTGGCTAATTCGGTTCAGTCGTACGAAAATGTAAGATTTTAAAAAGGAGGCGTGGCACCTAACCCCACCCCTAACCCCAACCGTCATTGGGTGATGAGCAAATCGTACTAATTTGTACGAATTAGATCGTCCGAATTCATACGAATTAGCCACTAAATCAAAAAGTTACGAATTGCCGTAAGATTGCGTTGGAATAGTCGAAGAACGCATTAGTATCTGGATAATAGTATTAGTATTAGTATCTGGATGCAGCCTTTATGATGCAAGCTGAGACGGCATCGCTCAATAATGCGCCCAATGGATGTCACTGTGAGGTGTAGGGTTAGGGGCGGGGTGAGGTGAGGTTAGCCCAGTAAATAGCATTGGACGCAGCTAAGATTACATCTGCACCAAGTCTGCATCCAGACCCCTCTCCAAGAACCAGAGGAGAAGGTCAATAAAAAAATCCACAAATCCAGAAGAACAAACGCCGAATCCTGTAGACAGGCAGAAATCAGCAGCACCAGGCAGACAATCCAAGTAAAACGGGTAACTGGAGGGAAAAAAAGAAAGGACAGGACATCAGGACTGAACAGTTCATTTGTCGAAGCAATTTCATACATTTACACCAAACACATTTTTTAAGGTAAGTGGTTGCAAACATTTTATTTGGGCTGAATTTACACAAACAAATGAAGTTGAACATTACTAACTTAATTTGTTTGTTTAAATTCAAAAAATTTATATAATTTAAATAAGCAAATTAAATGTAGTAATGTTCAATTTAATTTGTTTGTTTAAATTCAAAAAATGTATATAATTTAAATAAGCAAATTAAATGTAGTAATGTTCAACTTAAGTTGTTTGTTTAAATTCAGCCCATATAATTTTTTTGCAACCACTGACCTTAATTTTTTTAGTAGATCCAATGAATCATTTTTTTCAGTGCAGTTATAAGCGATATCCTGTAGAATATTTTTAAATGGCATTGCGTAAACAGATATGGTGATTTTGGGGTAAACTTACACTTACAATTAGTAAACTTTCATATTTGGGCGAACTATGCCTCTAAATAGCCTACTTGTTAGGCTTCTATGACACTATGTGCAGGTATTATAAGACATTTGGTTAACTTAACTTCACCCTCTAACGTTTTGGAACAGTGCAGAAAGCTCAGTTAAGGTTTGAGGAAGAAGAGAGGCACATCCTGCTCAAACCGTGTAGGAGTTGCTTGGTACTACTGCAAAACACACACACACACACAAAGAGAGAGAGAGAGAGATCAACCACACAGATACCATTAAAATAACATGTTGTCCAATACCGAATGTACATTCCTTTTCTAGTTTCTTCTGTTTATGATAAGTCTGAAGCAACAGTTAAAAATAAAACCAGTGTAACCACCTCCCACCTTCTGAAATACCATCCTGCCTCCTGACTTAAAATAGTCTAAAACAGAATGAACAGAAATATTGCAAGTTTATTTTTCGACAAACACAGAGATTTGGGAATCTCACGTGTATTTAAATAAACTGTATGCGTTGGCTTAATTGTGTAAGCTAAATTGTCCGTGTATGTCCTGGTCCTCCAGGGTAGGGGTGTTGGGCATTGGGCTAACAACTCACCTTGTAAAAACGTTAAGAAACACCAGTAGGGTGCCGCTAAATATCAACTTCGATATAAATATCCCTTAGTAAGCATTCATTCATTCATTCATTTTCTTTTCTGCTTAGTCCTTTTATTAATCAGGGGTCGCCACAGCGGAATGAACCGCCAACTTATCCAGCACATGTTTTACAGCGGATGCCCTTCCAGCTGCAACCCAACACTGGGAAACACCCACACATTCTTGCACACACTCACATACGCTACGGCCGATTTAGTTTATTCAATTCACCTGTACCGCATGTGTTTGGACTGTGGGGGAGAACATGCAAACTCCACACAGAAATGCCAACTGACCCAGCTTGATTTAAAAATTTAAAAATGACATTTTAATTTAATATCTTCATAAAACTTTAAAATAAATTGTAGCGAAGTTGCATGAGGAAAATATTTAGTTCAGTAATACGTGGCCTGTTTAAAAATATATATATTTTATTTGCACATATATGCCAACCAGCAACATTTATCAAGCTTATTTATTAAATAACATTTAAAAAATATTATTTTAAATATATTTTGATCCTTATTTAAGTCAATTCATTTTCCTTCGGCTGATTATAAGGAGTCGCCACAGCGGAATGAATCGCCAACTACTTCAGCATATGTTTTATGCAGCGGATGCCCTTCCAGCCGCAACCCAGTACTGGGAAACATCCTTAGACACTCATTCACACACACACACACACACACACACACACACACACACACACATGTTTGTTTTTGTGAAAAGTGGGTACATTACATAGGCTTCCATTCATTTTATACAGATCAAACCGTATATTATATTGCCCTCACCCCACCCTACCCCTAAACCCAACCATCACAGCAGACAGTGTACAGCTTTACTCCCTGAATAAACTCATCCTGTGTGATTTAGAAGCTTTTTGAGAAGTGAGGACGTCACCAATGTCCTCATATTTCACCTGCTTTTTGTAATACCTGTGTCATACCCATGTCATTATACAGATTTGTGTCCTGATATGTCACAAAAACAAGTACACACACACACACACACACACACACACACACACACACACACACACACACACACACTACGGCCAATTTAGTTAATCCAATTCCCTTATTCCCTCCACACAGAAATGCCAACTGACCAAGCGACCTTCTTGCTGTGAGGCCACAGTCCTAACAACTGAGCCACCGTGCCGCTATTTAAGTTCGTGTTTGCCCATATTTTGGGTATAGGCCAATTATGAGAATACATTAATCGTCTCAAGTTAACAGTATAGTCTCCTACTCTTATTTGTCAATTTATATTTTTTGTATAAGGTTGTGTTTTTACTAGTGCTGGGCCGTTAACGGCGTTAACGTGCTGCGTTAACGCGAGACTCTTATCGCGCGATAAAAAAAATATCGCCGTTAATCTATTCTCAAAGTTGGGTTGGGAGCTGGGTCTATTCTACGCAAGCTATGATGGCTTTCACCTTGATATATTACCGCGGATGTATACCTGACCGGTGAGCCGTCTCCTCTATTGAATCAAATCAGCAGGATGCCTGACTCTAACTGCAGTGTTACTTTTCATTTATTCCTTCGTGACACACTGGGGTAATATAGACGCAAATACGGAGTAAGGACAGGTGAGAGAGTTATGGAGTTTAATAACGCATGCCAAATGGTAAGAAGAAAAAAAACTTCCGCATTTCGCGATGTGTGTGTGTGTGTGTTTGTGTATGTGTGTGTGCAGTCCTTTCTGACAGCCGCGTGTGGACCTTGTCGGAAAATATGGCGAAAGGTCCTAAAGACCGCGGTGTTTACTTCAATAATGCCACTAATATCTGCATACTCCACATCTTAATTCCATTTCTGTTTAGTTCAGTGCTGACTTTAGTCTGATTAAGCTCATCAGAATTCGCTGTTTGGAGCTTATGTAGGCCTACAGTTCAACATTCATGTTTAACTGAATAAACAGTTAGTAAACACAAGTAAGTAAACACATCTTATTGAACATCATTTATTTTCATCACCAATTATCATAGTAGAACAGTTTCTCAAGCAGTTTGTGATGCATTTTGGAAACATTTTGGAGATGAGACACTGATCTAATGCGACACCCGGCTTAAGAAACCCGTTCTCAAAGACTTATTATTTGGGTAGCACACATATTCTGAATACCTTCGGCAGAATTCAAATGAGCCATTTTAATCTAGATTAATCTAGATTAATTTTGAAATTAATCTAGATTAATCTAGATTAAAAAAATTAATCTATGCCCACCTATAGTTTTTACTGTCGTTTTAAAATGAATTAAATACATATGATTTAACAAAAAATAACAAAGTTTAACAACTAAGCTATATGCCAGTCTGACCACCTAAACGTGTGATACAGATTTTTTTTAATCATAAATGGCAGACTTAATCAATTATAAATTGGAGTTTGTACCACGCACAAAGAATCAAAACGATATAATTTTTCTTGGTTTACTTGCGTTTTTATAAACACAACTTTGTCTGTCGTAAGGCTTATATTTGTGTACTAATCTTAAAACAGAATACTGATATTAGCGTACAGTATTTGCAATGACGAGGGTGTTATTAACATTTGCTTTTAGTAGCAGTTTGAGAATTTATTGAAAGTAAGTTTGCGAATTCTCGTCACAATAACATGCGTTTCCCAAAACAGCAAGTAACATCAACGCATGGCTACGCATTTGCGAAGTGCTGAACTAACTTAGTCGTATACTGAACGTTTAACCCAATAATTGTCAAGTAATGAGCATCAGCAACCAAGAAAAGTCTAACCAGACTGATGCACTGATAAAACGCCTGAGAAATTAATTATTATTATAGGAACTGCCTAACTTAGCAGAGTTTTGACAGATTGTTTAGTCTATTTGACTTAGAAGCATATTAGCCTAACTTCAATTTTTTCGGTTCAGTAATTTAGAGGTGTTTGTAATTAATGTATAGATTTATTTAAAGTACAAGCTACTACAATTTACAGTCAAATCAAAACGTTTAATTATAATCACTGCTTTTGAAACATTTTTATCACCTAAAAATACAGTTCCTGCTATAGCTAACCAAAATCCTTACGTAAACATACTAATTAATGTATACAGTGTTACAAAATTTATGCTATACTGATGTGAGTATCAGCAGCTGTATCTCATCTACACTGTAAAAAAAATTCTTGCTGCCTTAAATTTTAGTTGAATTATAATCAAATTAACTTTTCTAGTCATCTCAACTTATAACTGACTAAAAATATTAAGTTAAGCCTTGTATAAGTTAAAAATGTAGTTAAAACCTGATTAACTAATTAAAATAAGTTAATGTAACATAAAAACATGTGAAGTCATGACCTTTTGTCGTATGTTTTACAGGCTTGGTGAAATCTCAAGTTTTTTGGATGCTTTTGGAAAACGCAACACTGGACTTGCTCTAAAAAAAAGTAATGTAAAAATATTAATTATTGTTGTACAGTGTCACAAAAATTTGCCTATATTGATGTGAGTATCCGCATCTGTCTCATCTCTTCGATTCATACTTGGTGAAATATCCTATCACTAACCTTTTTTCGGTGCTTTTGGGAAGCGCAACACTGGACTTGCTCTAAAAAAAGGTATATTTTTCTTGGAGAAATTTCGTTTTCCGTGACGTTTCCATCTCCACCTGCAGGCAGCATTCTCTCCTCCTCCATTCCCGTTGATAAGCGCGGACTGGAGCCGCGAGCCGAACGAACACAGTCTAAAAAATATTATTTAATATCATTATCAAATGCCAAGTAATACTTTTACTAACAATAGCCTATAACTTAATATAATGTAATAATATAATAATATAAATGATAGAACACATTTGTAATTCATATCCCGAGCACATGCAGCGTAAAGTCCTTATACTTAAGATTTCACATTAGACATTTAAATTAAAAATGTTTTGATCGGTGCGGTTTTTGAAAAATTGATAAAATATGCATACTTTTTTTTATTGTAGCTGTACAACATATTATTTTTTAATTTTAAGAATTTCTCAGTTTAAAGTATTTATTTTTTGGTAAATGTAGGACTAACATGGTTAAACCTGTTAACATTAAACATTTGCATATTTACTCAGACGTGAAACAGATTTCGATGTAAATTCGTTGCACTGCGGGAATGCCGAGAGGTAAGTCAAAAATTCTGCATGACAAAAATCATAATTATATATTTATTTTAAATATGTTGTTTTTTAATCTGTTTTATTATTTACTATCAGGCGATGCAGTGGCGCAGTAGGTAGTGCTGTCGCCTCACAGCAAGAACGTCACTGGGTCGCAGGTTCGAACCTCGGCTGGGCTGGGTCAGTTGGCGTTTCTGTGTGGAGTTTGCATGTTCTCCCTGGGTTCGCGTGGGTTTCCTCCGGGTGCTCCGGTTTCCTCCACAGTCCAAAGACATGCGGTACAGGTGAATTGGGTAGGCTAAATTGTCCGTAGTGTATGAGTGTGAATGAGTGTGTGGATGTTCCCAGAGATGGGTTGTGGCTGGAAGGGCATCCGCTGCGTAAAATCGTGCTGGATAAATTGGCGGTTCTTTCCGCTGTGGTGACCCCGGATTAATAAAGGGACTAGCCGACAAGAAAATGAATGAATGAATGAATTATTTACTATCATTTACTATTGTTTATTATCTTATTAAAAATGGTAACCAGTTCAACATTAACCAAGCAATATAGCTGTTAGACATGTCGGCAATGATAAATGCAACATAGCTAATAAACTGAATATGCCTGGATGCAAAAGACACAATATCCATACTGTGTATATTGCATTAATAGTTTAAATATCTGCTATCAGTTTAGTGATTACTGTAAAAATTATGAAATTGAAGTAAAACCACATATGGTGGCGACAAATCCTAATCAGCGTCATTGAGCCTCAGAGAAGCTTGTGAACTCATCTCATGAATGTTTTGGCATTTGCTGACAATAAAGCATAATTATTGCATATAGCAAAATGTTTTCAGGGGAAAGTTTCTAGTTGATTTATGGACACTGACTTTCCCGATGTAGCGATAGGCTGAATGCTGACGGAACAATTTCCTAAGCCCTCTAGGGTCACAGATTTCGATGGTCACAGAATATGGTGTAGCCTAACACCGGCCCTCCCTATAAGCGAACTAGGGCCCCGCCGCCACTAGGGGGCCCACAACCCGCTAGCGGTGCAAGGCGTTTCCTTGCTGAAATCGTTTTTATTTGCATTTTACAATTATTTTCTTTGACAGTGGTTTAGGACTTAAATATTTATACATTTTCACTGAAAAGAACACCCCCTCCCTTCCCCACAATTTTATTAAAGTTGAAATTGTTTTCGTGTGAAGGTCATGTGATCAACAGGAAGCTCGCAGTATCTCATTTCTCATATGTGTTCTGTGTTCTGGCAGTTAGAGTTTCCTCTTCCAAGGTAACCTGCAAGACCGACCGGTCACCACAAGAACGCGAATCCGTGAACAGACACAGCCACCATGGCCTTTGCTTCATTGCCTGCCCCATTATATATCTGATTTATTTTGGAAATTGAACCGCGAAAATGAAACGAAAGTAATATTATTCTTCAGCCGTAGAACGACTGAGAGGAAAACTGACAAGAGACAAGCACAAAATCATTTTTAGCATCACTTTTAAGTGCTAATGATGATGTCATTTATCAAAAATAGACAATTAGATTAATAAACGTCGTCTACTTATAAGAAATATTTAAATTTTCCCTGGTTTTACAGACCCGTTTTTTAGTCTAAAACGCATTTTACTGAAATGCAATAGTACTCAAGTGTCTTTCACAGACATTTTGCACACTGGTAATATTTTGTTTCCTGAGACATGTTTAAAAAGTTATGTCCTAATTGAATTAATCATAGTTTAATATAAGCTCTGGACCCTGCATCTCAAATATAAGGAACAGGGAAGGAGACTGAAGGGAATAATAAAGTTTGTGTTTGGGTATTAACATTAACCCAGTATTTGTTGCTTCCCTTTTTCTTATGTTTTTTATATTAATATTTTTCCCATTTATATTATTTGCTTATTGATTGTATCATTTATGGATCAATCGTTGCATTAATGTTAATTGTTTCGTTGTTGTTGTTTTTAATGAGTTCAGAAAGTATATTTTATTACTAAGTAATGCATTTAATTAATTATTGTTTAGTGTTGTTTCATTGCAAAGTTTTTGCTTTTGGGATTTATAATTTAAAAAAAAAACTCAACCTACAGCTACAATCTTCTTATAGAATCTTCAATCGGTTTGCTTAATTAATAGAATATGTTTTAAACACTCCAGAAGGACGCAAAGTAGGAATCACTGGTCCCTTCATTAAAGATTGTTTAATTCTTCATTGTTGAAGCTGCTAGTTGACAAAAACAGTGCTTGTTTAAAATGTACAAGCCATTCAGACAGTTATTAAGTAGAAGAAATCAGGCTTTACTTTTCTGATTCATTGATTGTATTTAATAAGCAATATAATCAATAAAATATTGTCGGCCGATTGCAATGGCAATACTCTACTATTTAGAGCAAGGTTGGGCCCCAAAATTATTCTGCTTAGGGCCCCCAAATGTACAGGGCCGGCCCTGGACAAAGTATATTTCTTTCGATCTTTCATCCAACAATATGTAGCTGGTCACACTGCATTTACCGTATTATTTTTATTCTGTAGCAAATCTGATAGTTTAACTTACAATTGAACTCACAATTTAAAATGAATGTAGCATTTATTCTCTTTCTCTCTCGTAAGAGAGAGCTCTGCGGTGAAAAAACGAGCTATACCTCCGCACACATACACACAAACTATTTTTGTTTTGTTCAGTAGCTACAACTTTTAAAATAACACCACAAACAAATTTTATATTAAAATTGTATTCGTGCACTTTTTAAGGACATACGCTGGTGTTCATGTAGCATACTCTCCAGGCCTTGAATCCCTGTGTCTTAAATTCAATAGGCCTACTTCAAGATTATGAATAAACAAAATAAATTGAGTAAAATGTATTTTAACAGCGAGGGTGCGCAAAACGTTTGAAATCGATTTAATAAATAATTCAATTTCTTCCTACCAAAATATATATTTTAAAATAGGATAAATTTTCAAACATGTGAAGGGAGATCTCTGATTTAGAAGATTTGCATTCAAAAATATGTTATCTAATTGTACATAGAACGAGATGGTGCTTTATATGGAATATCAAGATTATTTTTTAGAAATATTATTGAGCTCATTAAATAGAACCCCAATTAAATTAAACAATTAAACCGAGATGTTTTTTTTTACTTTAAGGGTTTTTAATAGCAATAATAAAATATGACAATGCAGAAAAATGTAAACATTTATTAAAAAGCCGTATTTTATATTTTAAAAAATGCACCCGTGTACTCAGACAGCAAAATTTTTTTTTTAGAAATTATGGGATGTGTAAAAAAAATGCATTACGTTACGTGTTAAATAGCAACAGGAGTAATGAAATGCGATTCAAAAATCTTTTCTTGCTGGGGCAGTTAAAGGGTTAAGAAGGCCTATAAGTGCATCTCTGTAAACCTTTCTCCAAACCTTTCGGTTTTAATAATTTTACCTATAACAAGGCTCGAAATTATTATTTTTTTTTACTACAGGCTGCTTCCAACTAAAGAGTTAAAGCGGAATCTTGTTTAGCACAGCTCCCCCAATAAGGATTTCTTAATAATTTTCGGTATCACTTTAAGGAACAGTGCAAAACATTAAAAAAGAGAACATAACAATTTCATAACACAAATGTTCAGTGTTCAGGGTGGAGAGGAATTGTCGACAACTACTGCTGCTTTTCTTCCTTAAAGCTCCTGAAGAAATATCTGAGATAGCAGACTCATAACCACAGATAAATTGTCCTGTTTTTTTTTTTCTGGCGAGATCTTAAAAGCTTAAAATGTAACTTAGATTATAAAATGAGATTTAGATTATATAAAGTATGTCATATGCAACTTAAATTTCTATACATTGCTAATGTGTTGCAAAGATGTAGGCGACATACGTGTGTTCACAGTGGGCCATATATGAACATAAAATAAGTAGCCTACTTGATAATAGAAATAAAAAATGAAGGACAAAAAAAGAAAAGAAAAAAAAGATTACATTTTATGTCTTATTTAGTATTAACATAGGATATACTGGAATATGATAATTTTATTACACAAGAATTTATTTTAAAATCTTACCTTTTTGATTAATATGCTTTTGATTTTAAAAGGTTGTACTTGACAGTCTTTAAGGTGTAAATGTACAATTTTGCACATAGGCTATTTTTAGAGTTAGCTTCTTGGAAACTGGCATAGTACAAAGCGAACCCATCTAACCAGTCGGCTAGTCATAAGGGGAAATGAAAGTCACGCGACAATTTGCTCTCGCATAGATCTCAAATTTCAGGACCAGGCTATACCGAATTAAAGGCTAATAATGATGCTGATAAAACACACAAGCTAACCAAGCTACTCATTATTACTGAAAATTAGTGTGATCCCCTAACTCGTCTGATCAGAAAGCTAAAACGCTGCGCAAAGAACGCAAAGTTAGCACACGTAGGCTACATCACATGCAGAGACGCCCATTTGTTGTGTGTGCTTACATCTGGAAGACGTATTAAGCTACATCTGCATTATGTCTATTAGATGTTATATATATATATATATATATGTGTGTGTGTGTGTGTGTGTGTGTGTGTGTGTAGAAAATGAATTTAAGATATTTAGATTGCTACGTGTGCCCATTGCGTAATTTTAAAACTGCGACAAACATTCTTTTATTGTTGTTGACAGATAAATAACGTTAACAAAAAAGCTATCGGTAGACTAAATTAAAAAATCAGAGCATAATCAATTCAGCACGGCTTTACCGACGCCTTGAAGATCGCATTTGCTAACTCATTAACAGTGCACTTTGTAGGCGATTCATCCATTTTGTTTTTAGTAGGTTACGTTGTCTACCCCTATTAACACAGATATTTTTACAATCTGACTTTTTCAGCTGATCATGGGCTACTAAGTTTGTTAATAATATGACTTCAAAATGTAACTAACCTGAGGAAATGATCCGGTAGAAAAGGCGGGCTCTTCACTTTCAAATCAAAATCACATGTCAAAATCATAGCTACGTCACATATCATGTCTCCTAACATCGCAAAGCAACAATTATTTGTTTTTATTGCCCCCTTGGGGTTAGATTAAAACATCACAATATGTTTTAAAGAATATCCTACTCCTGGGTTAGTTTATATAAATTAGTAAAGGACATTTTGAACACCTTTAAACTTCCAAACTAGAGTTTAAACTACAGAAACGATCAATAATTAAAAAAAAAATCTATATATGATTTTTTTTTACAACAAAAGATGGCATTCCAGATCTAGTACAAGATGAGCCAATTCAGGGTTGAATTCAGGTCAATTGGCCAACACTTTCCTTGGTCCCAAAAAGTGTCCCAATTGACCTTAATTCACCACTATTCTTTTTTTAAGAAAATGATTGATCGTTTGGGTTTTCCCTCTGCTGGCATCAGTCTATTTATAGCTCTTTGAAGCTGAATCAGTCTGCATTTTGGAAATTCAAACCACTGAAAACTACTATATGGAGAAAACCCCAGTTTTTGTCATCAAAACATTTCTTTTCAGATAAATAAATTAGCATGGGTTAGTAAATTATCAGGAAATGTTCATTCTTCTAGAAGTGAAGTCTCAAGATGGCACCAGTGTTGTTGTTTATGTATTTGTTTATGCAGGATCTGTTATCCGTGTGACTCTGCCAGTGTTCTTTCTGAAAGCCTGGAGGATGCTGACTTCTCTTTTCTGCTGTGGAGGTAGGTTTCATCTTTCAGTAATGCTTATTAATACTCACCATCTAATGGTCACAACATGGAGGAAATTAACTTAAGACAAGTTTATTTTAAAGAAAGCTTATTTTATCTGTCATCTTCATCTTTCTTAAATTTGCAGCAAATGGGAACATCGAAGAGAATCTGGCTCTGTCTGTTGAGGAGACCGGGTTCATTACAGGGGTCCAATTTGATTATTATGACGAAGAAGAGGAAAACAACCAAATATAGACTAATGGATAACGTGTAGAATAAACAGCTTAAACCTATCTAAGCTGTTTACCTGGCTTTAGCTGGTCTACCAGCCTGGTTTTAGAGGGGTTTTGTCCATTTCCAGGCTTGTATACAGAATGTGTACATATATAAATAAGTAATTTCAAAATCAGAACATTTACATTAAAATATATAATACAATTTTAAGCTTCATATACCAAGGCTATTTCAAAATGTATGTTCGGGTCCATTTTTAATTTTACAATAAAATGTGCATGGGGGTCTAAAGGATGGAGGTTTTAACCCAATGCTTAGTCAAATATGGACAAACAGAGTAATTGTTTGTTTTCTTTATTTTATTTAATTGACATTTTTTTAAAAACTATTGACAGACACATCATCGAGTTAAAACCACCCAGCATTTTTAGAATAGAACAATTCCATTAAAAAAATAGAGTAAAATAAATATAACTTATCAACACACGACGAGTCTGATAACCAGATGATTAATTTTGTATAAATCTGTAATCAATAACACAGCCATCTTGACACTTCTTCTCACACACTTCTAACTCCACAGCGACACCAAGTGTTAACAATATAAATAACAAAAATTTGTGATTTCTCCAATAGTATCTGGATGCAGCCTTTATGATGCAAGCTGAGAATGCATCTCTCAGTGATTCAATGTCAGATACAATGCACGCAATGGAGATAATGACGTCACTGTGAGGGGTAGGGTTAGGGGTGGGGTTAGGTGAGCCAATTAAAAAGCATTGCATGCAGCTCAGATTGCATCTGCACCAGGTCTGCATCCAGATCTCGATTTTTGTCTAAAAATCATTAGTGTGTGTGTGTGTGTGTGTGTGCTTGCTTTTTATTCCTGTGGGTAATTAAACCTGAATATAAACCAATATAGAGGTCCCCACAGCTTAACATGGTTATAAAACGTCGTCTACGGAGTAAGGAATTGTGTAAATGAAGTGTGAAGTGTTTTCTGTGATGGTTGGTTTTGGGGGAAGATGACATATACAATATACAGTCTGTACAGACTCATACATCATACATCAAACATCATTATACTTTATCATTACATTATGAAGAGTCCCCCCAGAAAATAGGATGTGTATATTTATATTTATTATTAATTATGTATTTTAATTTGGTATAGCAGTCATTGTTTTTTCAAATATTACATGAATGTATTTTCTTATGAAACAGTTTGCCAAATACATATGTTTATGACAAAAAATATACAAAAATGGCCAAGATGAAAATAAAGATTTCACATACACTTTGCAGAATCTGCAAAATTTTAATTATTTGATTAATATAAGGGAATAATACAATTTAATGTTATTTTTAATTGACAAGACAAATATATTTGTTTTAAAATATTGGTTAAATATGTTATATATATATATATATATATAT
This sequence comes from Danio kyathit, assembly GCA_903798195.1. Taxonomy (NCBI): domain Eukaryota; kingdom Metazoa; phylum Chordata; class Actinopteri; order Cypriniformes; family Danionidae; genus Danio; species Danio kyathit. The sequence goes on from LR812541.1 coordinate 52,401,140, forward strand.
ATATATATATATATATATATATATATATATATATATATATATATATATATATATATATATATATAAAGTTTTTTTTTTTTTTTTGCATGTCATGTCATTATTCACCAACATCTGTGCGCAGTAAACCTGTAATAACTGAGTTAGCTCATATATTTTTACATTTTCTATATTCATTTTAATTTTAGTAGTAGTGCTTTTTTGTTGAGTTATTAGTTTATTTGCTTGTTTGTGGATTTAGTTAATTTAGTCTTTCATCTTCTTATAGTTTACCAAGTTTTCTCATTTTTAAGTGTGGGTTGTTCCATCTAAACAAATCTAATTATTAAAGTTTCTGAAAATAAATAATTGTAATTGAGTTTTATTTCTATTTAAACCTGTTGTAGCTCTCACTTCAGCTTATATATATTTATTTTAATTTGACGAATGTGTGTTTTATTTCATATTGACAGTGATTTGTATTAGTTTTTTGTATTTCCATTCTAGTTGTAAAGAAAAATCATCTAGCATTCACCCAAGAAATTTGTGTTTTTGAAACATACAATTCTTGAATTAATCTGAGTTGCTGTGGTAACACAACAACTATTATACTCTAAACTATAGTACCCAGGTATCAAAGAAATCATTGGCATTCATCCAGCATACATGTGGGCCAAACATGGCCCAGATTTGGCAGAGGTGGCACTGTCTTTAAGGCGGCACACAAGATTTGGGCCAGATGTAAAATGTAGTATTTGGCCCAGATGTTAAAAATTGATATGTGGGCCAGGTAAGTTTGGCCTGTCCTGACCCACATTTAAAATATATTAAAATTATTTTTGAGGATGGAAAGAAATTCTGCCAATCAGGTCGCTTTGAGAAAAAGCACGCTCATAGTTTGTCTAAAGCGCAATACTTCATGGGTTTATTTCATTGCAATCGTGGCACACCAACCAGTCTGGCCCAGTTATGAGTTACTAACCTGAGACTTGACCCTTGATCCAGATATGGTCCATGTTTGGCCCTTGTCTGGAAGCCAGACTTGGTCCAGTCATGTACTGTAATTCACTGCGGCATGTGGGCCAAGCAAAAGCTGATTGTGTGGGCCAGAGCTGGGCCAGAAAAAAATTGCTATGTGGGTATAATTCATACTACAGTATTTGTTATAGTTTATCAGTTCACTATAGTACAGTATGCTGGAGCATTTAGTAACAAACTGTTAATAATACTATAATATATACAGTATAATACAATTTACTATGGTTCAAAACCTCAAAAACACTGCAGTACTATACATTCCTACAGAATTTTTTCACGTAATTTCCTTTTAGCAGACCCCATCCTCTCTGATTCGAGTTATTACGCTTGCTTATGAATATTAAATAAAGAAGGCGTTTCTAAACATACAAAGTGCTACATATTCATGAGCGTTCATTGTTCTACCATCAATCGCTTATAGGAGTATACAGTAGGCGTGACCGAGCGTTAATGAAGCTCATTAATATTCATCAATCTCTCTGAAGTGGGAAGTACTTACGGTCAGAAAGCCGCTGCGCACTGACGCTAGTTGTTACGGTACAGTAATGTGTCCGGAAGAGTAAAACCGGACAGATTTCAGCGCTCGTTGATTTTGAAAGCGCGTCGGTTTGATGGGCGATGGGTTTGATCGCTCGTGTCCGGAAAGAATGGTTTATTATCGGTATTGTGCTCGTTATCACATTCGCCAAGCTCCAGCCTTCTGTAGGAGTGAAAGGAGGTAAGAAATACCAAACTGTCCTCGTGGACACATTTCTGACCATAACAAAACTTTAAAAACGAGTTAATTTCGAAATAATAAATCAATAATGTCGCGATCACTTTAAAGAAAACGCCTTGAGTGAATCGTATGTACGGACATGACACGTCAAGCGGTTGTAAACAATGAATGATTGTGTGTTGATATAAAGTGTCAGTACTTATTAAATAATACGAAGCTCATATTTATGTAATGTAAAGTGTTTTGAATGTAGATAGAGATCATGTGAACATGTTATAGTCGATGTGGGGGACAGGTTTGATGGTTGTTTTTACTGTACTTGTGACACGTTGCACACCCGGATCTAAATAATCCTGTCCGGGTGGAAATTGATGTGTAATGTGTGTCCTTGTTTATACAGGTATAAATGTGCCTATACAGAAACTTCACTTTGTTTCTTTAAACACCTTGAAGTCTTAAAAGGCATATAGTTCTAATGGATGAACTTACACTGTTTAAATTCACTATTATCTTCTATGTGAAGCTGCTTTGACACAATCTACATTGAATAAGCTCTATACAAATAAAGATGAATTGAATTGAATAGATGGATACTATAGTAATTGATAGTAAACACTGTAGTGGTTTTGAACCATACTATAGTAAATACATCTGTTAAGGTTATTCAATAGCACATTTTGGTTGTTGTCTGTGCTATTTGCTGTGTGTTTCTCTATTTGCATGTGTTGTATTTTCATGCATAACAATCTATAATACAATCAGGAAAAAGATACAACTATAATACAATTGAAATAAAGTGTTTTATTGTTTCCAGAGTCTAACAGTATTCAAGTACAGTAACTGAACGATAAAAAATAGTTCAATAAAATTAATTGTAGTTAAGGTCAGAATTTGTACAACTTGTTATACCTGAATGCTTTTAAAGTCATTATACAATTACAGGCATCAAAAACACATGCAAATGATAAATTATAATACAAACTCAACTTTGCATATATTCTGCAGTGACGGTGAATGATCACATTGTGATATGGATGCTGAAAGGATATATTGTGCAGCCGAAGTTATGATGTATACAGAGTGTAATTCATTTTACTGTAGTATGGTTCAACTTTTTTTTACTGTAGTATTTTTTTTTAATGTAGGGAATGCTCAATATGCAGGTAAATATGTAAAGATCATAAAAACAAGTAATGCCGTGTTACTGAGAAATCAGCATCTTGCAGTTCTTATAGTCAACATAAGAAAATAAAAGCGTCTTCTAAATGAATAGATGTAGGTGTAATAATAAGTGTAAATATTTCCATTTTACAAACTATTATAATAAGTGTGTTCTCTTTCAGGTCCTCTTCATCCAGAGATCACCATCACTTATGTTGCAGTATCTGTCATTTTCTTCAACAGTGGCTTGTCTTTGAAAACCGAGGTCCTAAATATTTGTTAAACATTATTTTAATAATTTCTTAGTTTTTATTATAGTTGCAATGTTTTTGTCTAGTCTTTTATGCATGTTTCTACACTCACTGGCCACTTTATTAGATACACCTCACTAGTACCGGGTTGGACCCCCTTTTGCCTTCAGAACTGCCTTAATCCTTCGTGGCATAAATTCAACAAGGTACTGGAAATATAGTCCTCAGAGTCCATATTGACATGATAGCATCACGCAGTTGCTGCAGATTTGTTGGCTGCACATCCATGATGCTAATCTCCCATTCCACCACATCCCAAAGGTGCTCTATTGGATTGAGTTCTGGTGACTGTGGAGGCCATTTGAGTACAGTGAACTCATTGTCATGTTCAAGAAACCAGTTTGAGATGACGCTTTATGACATGACGCGTTATCCTGCTGGAAGTAGCCATCAGACGATGGGTACACTGTGGTCATAAAGGGATGGACATGGTCAGCAACAATACTCAGCTAGGCTGTGGCGTTGACACGATGCTCAATTGGTACTAACGGGCCAAAGGGTGCCAAGAAAATATCCCACACACAATTACACAACCACCACCAGCCTAAACCATTGATACAAGGCAGCATGGATTTATGCTTTCATATTGTTGAGGCCAAATTCGGACCCTACCATCCAAATATCGCAGCAGAAATCGAGACTCATCAGACCAGGCAATGTTTCTCTAATCTTCTATTGTTCAATTTTGCTAAACCTGTGTGAATTGTAGCCTCAGTTTCCTGTTCTTAGCTGACAGGAGTGGCACCCGCTGTGGTCTTCTGCTGCTGTAGCCCATCTGCCTCA
>LR812541.1:52405596-52428096 GCA_903798195.1 Danio kyathit
AGGTTGGACGTGTTGTGTGTTCAGAGATGCTCTTCTGCAGACCTCGGTTGTAACAAGTGGTTATTTGAGTTACTGTTGCCTTTCTATCAGCTGGAACCAGTCTGGCCATTCTCCTCTGACCTCTGGCATCAACAAGGCATTTAAGCCCACAGAAAATCCCAGTACCTCAGCAGTTTCTGAAATACTCAGACCAGCCCGTCTGGCACCAACAACCATGCCACGTTCAAAGTCACTTAAATCTCCTTCTTCCCCATTCTGATGCTCGCTTTGAACTGCAGCAGATCGTCTTGACCATGTCTACATGCCTAAATGCATTGAGCTGCAGCCATGTGATTGGCTGATTAGAAATATGCGTTAACGAAGAGTTAGACAGGTGTACCTAAAAAAGTGGCCGGTGAGAGCGTATTATGATAAAAAACGTTTATTTTGCATATGGTTAATCACAATTTTTTTGCCCAGCACAAATGTTTATAATAGCCATTTTGCCTTGTGTTTCAGGAGCTGGCGAGTGCGTTGATGCACGTAAAGTTGCATTTCTTCGTCCAGACATTCACGCTAGTATTTTTCCCCATCGCCATTTGGCTCCTTCTCAAAGTGCTGGCGCTGACGGCGATCAACGAATGGCTTCTCAGAGGGTGAGTGTGTTTATTCCAGATTTCTCCAGCTCGTACACACACTCTCACTCCAGCTGAATGGAGGCTCTGTCGCAAGAGTTGCACCATGGGTAACTGGATCTCTGAGGTCTTCAGTGTTTAGGTTATTTTCCTGCAAGGGAGTTCTTCGTGTTCTCCTGCAGCTCCACAGACAGAAAACACACTATGAGGCACTTTCTAAGATTAGTTCACTTCCAGGAGGAAAATTATAACCTACTCACTCCCTCAACACTTAGTATGTTCATTTCTTTCTTGCTTCTGTTGAAAGGAAATGAAGGTTTTTGATAGTGGGTTTCTATGGTGCTCAGTGGTTTAAACATCTTAAATGCAGCTTAAAAATGCTCTTAATCAGTGTTTCTCAACCACGTTCCTGGAGGACCACCAGCACTGCATGTTTTGGATGTCTCCTTTGTCTGTCACATCCATTACAGGTATTTTAGTCTGCTAATGAGCCGAAGATCTGAATCAGGTGTGTTTAGTTAAGGAGACATGGAAAATGTGCAAAGCTGGTGTGCCTCCAGGAACGTGGTTGAGAAACACTGATCTACATAATCAGCCGTTTTCATAAAATGAATACAATTTCATAAAGTTAGCAGTTTCTGGTCTTTAGTTATATAACTGTCTTATATATGAGATCTGTGTCTTCTGTAAATGATTTTATATCAAAGTTACAGTCGCATCTTCTTACTCTTGCTTTCCACTTATTATAAATATTTGGTCTCTTATTATTTATTTAAATTGCATTGTCTTGTATTTATCTTTTTTTAGATACTTTAAAAAAATCATGTTGCCTTCTGTCTTGCTGTATAGCACAGTGGTCAACTATTGTTTTATTTATTAAGTGAAGTTTATTTATAAACTAATTTCGAGAGGATCACACGCTTATGATTGTTGGGGATGTGGGGGGGGGGGGTGCGTCGGGAGAATCGCTTATTATGGTGGGCATATCCCTTATTTTCACATCCCAGTGTTGACAGGTATGTAAATGTGATGTAAAAGTGTTGTATATGAGTGTTTTAGTGTTATTCATTAGCTTCTCTCTCCGTCAGGTTGCAGACGGTCGCTTGTATGCCTCCTCCAGTGTCCTCCGCTGTCATTCTCACAAAAGCTGTGGGCGGAAATGAGGTGAAATAAACAGCTTCACTAAATAAACTTAAAGTACTCTCTTTTATTTTTTCAATTCCCAAATTTTGTATTTAATCATTATAGTTACAGCTTTACAAAGTCCAAAGCTGTGTCTGAATCTACACTATATAGTGCAAACATTTTACAGTAATTTATAGTAAATAATACTATAGTACTTTTAAACTATACTATAGTGAAGTGTATTATACTGTGCATTTTATAGTATTTACATCACTTTGTTAATGAGTGCTGCAGCATACTGTAATATGAACAATAGTGAAATGTTAAACCATAATAAATACTATAGTATACTTTAATTTTTACTACAGTAAACTGCGGTGTATTGAAGTCTAATGTACAATATACAGTTGAAGTCAGAATTATTAGCCCCCCTGTTTATCCCCCCCCCCCCCCCCATTTTGTGTTTAACGGTTTCTAAACATAATGGTTTTAATAACTCATTTCTAATAACTGATTTATTTTATCTTTGTCATGATGACAGTAAATAATATTTGACTAGATATTCTTCAAGACACTTCCATACAGCTTAAAGTGACATTAAAAGGCTTAACTAGGTTAACTAGGCAGGTTAAGGTAATTAGGCAAGTTATTGTATAATGATGGTTTGTTCTGTAGACTATTGAAAAAAAATATAGCTTAAAGGGGCTAATAATATTGACCTTAAAATGGTTTATAAAAAATTACAAACTGCTTTTATTCTTGCTAAAATAAAACCAATAAGACTTTCTCCAGTAGAAAGAATATTATCAGACATACTGTAAAAATTTCCTTGCTCTGTTAAACATCATTTGGGAAATATTTAAATAAGAAAAAAAAAATTCAAAGGGGGGCGAATAATTCTGACTTCAACTGTAGGTGTAGAAAACTACAATGTTGGGTCATTTGTTTATATAACTGTAGTCATTGTGTTACCATAGCAACTATAGAATCATTACAACATTTACTGTAGTATAGTTCAAAAACTCTATAGTATTTACTATAAACTAATATAGTATTTTTGTATATTGGGTGTCTGTCATTTTTGGCCTCCGAATCCTTACATTCATTCACTACTTTTAACCCACAATCCACTCCGACTTTGAGTGAACATTTAATGTAAGAAGAAACGAAAATAAAAATCTAAAATAAAAGAGAAGAAATCTAATTTATGTTATACATTTTCATTTTTTTCTGTCGTAACTTTTCATTTAAAAAAACTCTATTTTTGTACAAAGTTCATATCCATATTATAATTCCTCCCATTACAGGCTGCAGCCATTTTCAATTCAGCATTTGGGAGTTTTCTGGTAAGTCTGATCATGTCGAAAGAGAAAGAAATGGGAAATACACAAATAAACAAACCGCAGAAATATTAAGGTTTTTCTCTGATTGATTTTTCCCTGCTGTGTCTGCAGGGGATTGTGGTGACTCCACTGCTGCTGCTTGTGTTTGTGAGTGAAACTACTTTCAATTTGTTTGTTTTCTCTTTATTCTGAAAGTGCTGAACAATAAGCATGTAATGTGTGTGAGTGAGCTGGGTGGATTACTTATGAATTATAAATAGTTCATTCATTCATTAATTTTCCTTCAGCTTAGTGCCTTATTTATCAGGGGCCGCCACAGCGGAATGAACCTCCAACTATTCCAGCATATGTTTTACACAGCGGATGACCTTCCAGCCGCAACCCAGTACTGGGAAACACCCATATACTCTCACATTCACACACTACAGCCAATTTAGATCATCAATTCCACTATACTGCATGTGTTTGGACTGTTGGGGAAACCGGAGCACCCGGAGGAAACTCACGCCAACACGGGGAGAACATGCAAACTCCACACAGAAATGACAACAGGCCCAGCCGGGACTCGAACCTGCGACCTTTTTGCTGTGAGGTGACAGTGCTAACCACTGAGCCACTATGCAGCCCATAGTAAGTAGTTACTGATTACAAATTGCATGACAAAATTTGTTGGATTACATTTAGATTACTTTTGTGCTAACCTTTATTCAACATCACATATTGAAGTAAGATAATCTTGTACTATTTTGACGGATGACAAGAAAAGATATCTCCATACTGTATCAGCAATGCTTGCCTCGACAGCTTCTTTTTAAAGTGCAATGATAGCCAGTTAATACTTTATAATATTCACATGAATATACCTCGCCGTTAGTGTTTGCTTGTAGACTGAATAAAACAATCGCACGGATGATTTCAAAATATTTACGGAAAATTCATTCATTCATTTTCGGCTTAGTCCCTTTATTAATCAGGGGTCGCCACAGCAGAATGAACCGACAACTTATCCAGCAAATGTTTCACGCAGCGGATGCCCTTCCATCTGCAACCCATCACGAGGAAACACCCATACACTCTCATTCACAAACATACACTACGGAAAATTTAGCCTACCCAATTCCCCTATAGTGCATGTCTTTGGACTTGTGGGGGAAACCGAAGCACCCGGAGGAAACCCACGCCAACACGGGGAGAACATGCAAACTCGAGGCTCGAACAGTGACTTTCTTGCTGTGAGGCAACATCGCTACCCACTGCTCCACCGCGCCGCCTACATCAATATTGCATAACCCAAAACTGTAATTGACCACAATGTCACTGCAAATTTAAATATTTAATCTACAAAACACTACAAGTCATGAACTATAAACTAGGGCCAGACGGAATCTGCAGACATTTCTTGCTATTTCTGCGCAGAATCTTGTTAAAAATCTGCAGGTTTATGCGGAATGATTTTGGGAGTATAACTAAAACCTTAATATATGAAATAAATAAAACTTTTATTTGATGTTTACAATGCAGATCCAATTAGATCCACTTTATTTGGTAAACAAAGCAAGTCTTCTATATAATATCTCTACTAAAAGACAGAAAATATTACTGTACAAACTGTATTGTAAATAAATCATATAAATATTTTCATATTAGTCAATAATATTGCTGAAATTAATTTAAAAACTGAATAAATATACACAGGGCTTAACATTAACACACGCCAACCTGCCAAATGCGGGTAGATTTCCCCTGTGGCGGGTAAAGCCTGGTTTATACTTCTGCGTCAAGTGATCGGCGTGACCCACGGCGCAAGCCTGCGTCAAGCGCACGTATACAACTAGCGTTTCGGAAGTGTATTGCAGAGAAACAGAAACAGCGCGCAGACGTATAAATGCACGGCTACGCGCAAGGCTTGCGCTGTGGGTCACGCCGATCACTTGACGCAGAAGTATAAACCAGGCTTTATACTTCTGCGCGCTGTTTCTGTTTCTCTGCAATAAACTTACAAAACGCTAGCTGGCAGTAGGTGTTTATGTTTCTCTGTGTCGAGTTTCTTTGCTGGTGTTTAGTTTTTTCCAAACACTTCCTTAATGTACAAGTGGCTCAAATTCGCTCATTTTGAGGTGGGAACCGGCGGATGTGCAACAACTTTAATCATAAGGTAAACACAAAACAACAGTCTCCATCCGGAGCTCCTTCACAGGACTCCACACTTGTAAACACTCGCTGCATCGGGCGTGTGGCTCTCACCTTCGCCCACACTCGTCAGTGCTACCAAGCCAACTAATCACAGAGCTTGCGCTACGTGTTACATTTTTTGAGAGGTGCGCGTCAACGACGCTGAAGCCCACGGCAAGGGGCTATGCGTCCACACGTAGGCTGCGCCGTAGCACACGCGTGCGCTTGACGCAGAAGTATAAATCAGCCTTAATACAGTCACTCCCACTTGCCACTTTGGCTGGTTGAAAATAATTTTTAAAATGTAGTTTTCTTAAAGGCAGGGTTTGTCAATAAAGATGGCCCAATATGCGTGCAAATGTGATCTTAGAATCGAGAAGCAGCATGACTGACAAAACTAATTATATTTGCGGGAGCAAAAGAAAGCAGCTGAATACCGAACAAGAGGATGATCACTCGCATGCACAGGTAATGCGATGTGCGCGACTGTTTAAAACGCTTGCGCGCTCCCGTTTCCTTGCGTGAAACAACCGTGCCTAGAAACGCAACTGTGTGATCGGTTCCCTTTCAAATATACTAGACAAAATGTGATGCTCTTGCACTCATAGTTTTGCTGCTTTCAAGAGCTCCAGATTTGTCTTTTGGTAAGCAGCACCGGTTGCTTTCGCTTTAACCATTATTTGATCAGATTATTAATTGGCCTAGCGTTAACCTTGTGTGTGATCATCCTTTCATTATCACACACGGAATGTTTTTCACCTGCTTTTTTTTTTGCTTACAGGTGTTTTTTGTAATATGGTTTATCATTCTTTACAATAACATCGCTTTAATATGAGATTAACTCCCCATTTATAATTACTAGTGATCCAGACCTTCAGCCAGGACAGATTACTGTGCATATTTTAGATGCACTACAGCAGTTATTTTTTAAATGTCAATTGTTTTGGGTTTTTTTTTAGGAAATGTTTTGTTAAATAAATAGTATATAGCTATATTTTGCTCGTTTTGACACATTTAAAATTTGTGGATACGAAATAATAATTTACTTATGTTTGGTGTGGTCAGAGATAAATTTGGTAAATCCTTAATTTGAGCTCTGAAAAGTGATGTGAAAACTAATTGTAATACAACAATATGAAACTATGGCCCATTTGCTCATACATGACACAAAAAGTTAAATGAATGACGAGGCATGGACAATTTTAGCATGTCAAAGTCAAACTTATGCATATAAAATATATTTTCCTAACAACAAAATTGTGGCTAGTGAAAATGGCCAGTGGCTAGTAATGTTGGAAATATACTAGCCACAGTGGCTGGTGATCAAAAAAGTTAATGTCAAGCCCTGAATATACACACATTTACACAAGTAAATAAACAGAATCAATGATGGGCTAAAAATCTGCGGAATTCTGCGTGCGCAGATTCCATGTGGGAAGTTAAAAGCATAAAGTTTCAGGTTTTATTATGAAAAAATATAGGCGTTAAAAAGAGAGAAAAATTTGGAGAATCAATGAATTGTGAACAACTTACAGCCACTGAGTAAATAGACAAGTAATCCATAATAAAGGAACTGTGATCTGATTACACATACTTTAAAAAGTAGTTTACTCCAATTACTCGAACTTGATTTTAGGAATCTGATTATGTAATCCAAATTACATATAATGCATAATTTCCTAGCTCTGTTTCTGGTTATATTGGAGTTATACAGTGTGGTTTTACTACACGGTATATAATATGTCTGTGGTTTTCCTTTGTGTGTTTAGCTGGGCTCCTCGTCTTCAGTGCCGTTCACTTCCATCTTCTCGCAGCTCTTCATGACGGTGGTCGTCCCGCTCATAGTTGGACAGGTGTGTGCTTAGTGGTATTGGTGGTTTGCAAGTACAGTGTTTTGTATGACAGGGGTATGGCCTAGTTTTACTCTATTACAGAGGTTTAAAAGGACGCTCCTGATGTCTTTGTAATTCAAAACACTTAAAAAAACAAACTTAATGAGGTCTTTAGATATTAAAAATTTGGGATTGGGTTTAGGAGTTCGGGCTATTTAATTAGCATTTTTTTTTTAAGTATAAATTACATTACACTTATTGAGAGTCCCTGTAAACCACCAATACTAACAGGTGTGTGTTGTTTTGGTCAATTATACTGGATGTGTGTTTTGATGTTTCAAATCTCAGGCCCTTTTTGCACATTTTTTCACTCAGAACTACTTATTTTTAAGCAAGTAATACAGGCAGTGCAGAATTATTAGGCAAATGAGTATTTTGAGCACATCATCCTCTTTATGCATGTTGTCTTACTCCAAGCTGTATAGACTCTAAAGCCTACTACCAATTAAGCATATTAGGTGATGTGCATCTCTGTAATGAGAAGGGGTGTGGTCTAATGACATCAACACCCTATATCAGGTGTGCATAATTATTAGGCAACTTCCTTTCCTTTGGCAAAATGGGTCAAAAGAAGGACTTGACAGGCTCTGAAAAGTCAAAAATAGTGAGATATCTTGCAGAGGGATGCAGCACTCTTAAAATTGCCAAGCTTCTGAAGCGTCATCATCCAACAATCAAGCGTTTCATTCAAAATAGTCAACAGGGTCGCAAGAAGCGTGTGGAAAAACCAAGGCGCAAAATAACTGCCCATGAACTGAGAAAAGTCAAGCGTGCAGCTGCCAAGATGCCATATGCCACCAGTTTTGCCATATTTCAGAGCTGCAACATCACTGGAGTGCCCAAAAGCACAAGGTGTGCAATACTCAGAGACATGGCCAAGGTAAGAAAGGCTGAAAAACGACCACCACTGAACAAGATTCAAGACTGGGCCAAGAAATATCTCAAGACTGATTTTTCTGAGGTTTTATGGACTGATGAAATGAGAGTGAGTCTTGATGGGCCCGTGGCTGGATCGGTAAAGGGCAGAGAGCTCCAGTCCAACTCAGACGCCAGCAAGGTGGAGGTGGAGTACTGGTTTGGGCTGGTATCATCAAAGATGAGCTTGTGGGGCCTTTTCGGGTTGAGGATGGAGTCCCAGTCCTACTGCCAGTTTCTGGAAGACGCCTTTAAGCAGTGGTACAGGAAGAAGTCTGCATCCTTCAAGAAAAACATGATTTTCATGCAGGACAATGCTCCATCACACGCGTCCAAGTACTCTACAGCGTGGCTGGCAAGAAAGGGTCTAAAAGAAGAAAAACTAATGACATGGCCTCCTTGTTCACCTGATCTGAACCCCATAGAGAACCTGTGGTCCATCATCAAATGTGAGATTTACAAGGAGGGAAAACAGTACAGCTCTCTGAACAGTGTCTGGGAGGCTGTGGTTGCTGCTGCACGCAATGTTGATGGTGAACAGATCAAAACACTGACAGAATCCATGGATGGCAGGCTTTTGAGTGTCCTTGCAAAGAAAGGTGGCTATATTGGTCACTGATTTGTTTTTGTTTTGTTTTTGAATGTCAGAAATGTATATTTGTGAATGTTGAGATGTTATATTGGTTTCACCGGTGAAAATAAATCATTGAAATGGGTATATATTTGTTTTTTGTTAAGTTGCCTAATAATTCTGCACAGTAATAGTCACCTGCACACACAGATATCCTCCTAAAATAGCTCAAACTAAAAACAAACTAAAAACTATTTCCAAAAATATTCAGCTTTGATATTAATGAGTTTTTTGGGTTCATTGAGAACATGGTTGTTGTTCAATAATAAAATTAATCCTCAAAAATACAACTTGCCTAATAATTCTGCACTCCCTGTAGTAGTTTTGCTTGATAATGATTTTTCAGTACTGTTTCCATCGCTGGCGTGATGTTGAGTGTGTTTTGTTGCACCGCCGTGATATTGAGTGTGTGTTTAGGTGTGCCGGAGGTTTCTGCGTGAGTGTCTGGACCGCCGGAAGCCTCCGTTTGGGGCGGTCAGCAGTGTGGTTCTGCTCATGATCATCTACTCCACTTTCTGCGATACTTTCAACAACCCCAACATCGAGCTGGATCACCTGAGCCTGCTCACCGTCGTCTTCATCAGTGAGTCTCAAAAATCAGCATTAATGCAGCTCTCAAAACAGCTAGGCATGGGACGATGATAGGGTTTACTGCGGTTTGGAAAACTCAAGGTTGTAAAACTGCTATTTTGTGTTATATCGTTCCTACAATATACAGTTGAAGTCAGAATTATTCGCCCCCCTGTTTATTTTTTCCCCCAATTTCTGTTTAACAGAGAGCAGATTTTTTCAATACATTTCTAAACATAATAGTTTTAATAACTCATCTCTAATAACTGATTTATTTTATCTTTGCCATAATGACAGTAAATAATGGGGGTCAGTTCATGAAAAGCATCCCAAACGAGGGGCGGGAGAGATATGACTTGCAATATAAGTGATGACACAACTGCAATATAAGAGCTCATATGCTGTATTTGTGCTCCTTAAAACACCCACGTTGACTTTTTCTACATTAAAACGTTAATATATTGTATTTTGAAACTACATAACATCACTGCATTGTACAATGTGGCTTTTTTTTACAAGCACATCCAAATGTATTTTGAGGCACAAAATCAGTGTATTGCTCAAGTAGGCTTCTTCTACATTCAGACACATTCATATGTGATGGTTTAAACTGCGTAACAATTAGGGATGCAATGATTATAGATTTTGGTTGTACGATTATAGTCTGAAGAATAATCATGGTTTCACAGTTATCACAATTATTATGCATTTATTACATTTAAAACACGACTAGTTTAGAGAATCACAAGAAAACTGCTTATATATTAAAGTGTTGTTTATTGCTGCTCAGTAACCAAATACAGCACAAAATATTAATAAAAACAAACAATAGTCCATTTCTCTCTTTGGACTTTAAAATAAATAAAGTTTTTGATTTAAACATGAGTGATCATTTTACAATGAAAATAAATGACAGAACAATGAATAAATACATAAAAATAAGAATTAATAAAAATAGTATTTGTATAATGTAATTTAAGCTTTATATTAGCTAAGAATTTAAATGAACTTGTTATCATCTGCGTTCATACATAATCATTTTAATAATTTTTAATAATTCATCTAACAAATCTTTTGTTTACTTTGCACTGAAAGCCACGCACAACTCTCACCACTAAAGCGTGAGATCATTTCTACTGTGTGCCGCACCTGCAGGGCGCAAGTGTGTCGGTCCAGCCTGATCTCACGAGAAAACGTAAGTATTTTACGTTTTGTCAGTTTAGTGGCTAATTCGTACGAGTTCAGTCGTACGAAAATGTACGATTTTAAAAAGGAGGCGTGGCACCTAACCCCACCCCTAACCCCAACCGCCATTGGGTAATGAGCAAATCGTACTAATTTGTACGAATTCATACGAATTAGCCACTAATGAAAAAGTTACGAATTGCCGTGAGATTGCGTTGGCTTGTGAGCCGTGCGCGCACCACTTCCAATATGTGCACGTCTCCATTGGAAATAATGTACTTGCGCGCGGAAAAGACGCAATATGTGAACGGCTTGCTGCTATAGTTAATCCAATGTGCGTGGGTATTGGCATAACTTTGTTTAGTTGCAGCAGCTTTTTTCCATGCAACAGAAATGTGGCGTTGAGAAACCTTTAATGATTAAAAGCGGGGTTATTAGTGAAATCGGCTAATCATTGCGTCCCTGTTAACGATATCAGTGCATTGCACAAAAGGCCTTTTCTACAAACATGTCCAAATGTTTTCGGCTGCTCGCGCCACTCACTTAATATCAGGTGACTCGCGCTCTGCAGCCTTTAACTGCAGCTCGTGCTGTATTGAACAGACGCACGTCACTTCATAACTATAGCGGCCGTTTTTTGACTGGACTAAATTTATTTTTGATGTCTTGGTCACACTATTTGGAGGGCCGGAACAAATTGCCTTGGGTGCCGGGTTCGGCCCTCGGGCCGCCAATTGAATAGCCCTGCTGTACTATATATTTTTTAAGACACTTCTAAACAGCTTAAAGTGACATTTAAAGGCTTAACTAGGTTAACTAGGCAGGTTAGGGTAATTAGGCAAGTTATTGTATAACGATGGTTTGTTCTGTAGACCAGGGGTGCTCAACCCTGTTCCTGGCGATCGACCTTCCTGCAGTTTTCAGTTGCAGCCCTTATCAAACACACCTGCCTGTAATTATCAAGTGCTCCTCACGTTCTAAATAATTGGTTCAGGTGTGTTTGATCATGGTTGGAGCTGAAATCAGCTGGAAGGTCGATCGCCAGGAATAGGGTTGAGCACCCCTGCTGTAGACTATCGAGAAAAAAATTAGCTTAAAGGGGCTAATAATTTTGACCTTAAAATGTTTTTAAAAAAATTAAAAGCTGCTTTTATTCTAGCCGAAATAAAACAAATAAGACTTTCTCCAGAAGAAAAAATATTATCAGACATACTGTGAAAATTTCCTTGCTCTGTTAAACATCATTTAGGAAATATTTAAAAAAGAAAAAATAAATTCAAAGGGGGGCTAATAATTCTGACTTCAACTGTATGTAAGGTTTTTTCATGTATGGAGCACCTTTAGGTGTCAACAATTACTTATATTAGTATCAAAGAAACTTTTCATAAAAAATATTTTTTTACCTTTTCACTTTTGGAACTAAATTTTGTTAATAAACTTGTATATGTGTGTTTTACAAACAATGGCAGCATCAAACACTAATAAATTAATAAATCTGGAAGTGAATTTTTATATATTTTTTATTTTATTTTATTATTATTTGTTTTAATGTCCAATTACAATATCAAAGAAATTCAGTTTTTAAACTAAAAACAAGGAATAATGGTGGTAAAAAACATGGCAACATTCAAAACATTTTTCACTTTTTTTAACATTTCACATTCACTAATTCAGAGTTTTTAGTTGTATTTATGTTATCATTTTCATAAAATGTATTTGGATTGCATTATGAGGGTTAAAAAGTGTTAAAATAGACAAATTTTAGGGTGAATTATCAGTGACTGTGAACACATTTGAATAATTTATTAAAGAAATGAGGATAATATATAGTTTTTTTCTCTCTCTCTCTCTTAGTATTTTCCATACAGCTGAGCTTCATGGCCCTGATATTTTTCTTATCCACGAGGTGAGAAACATACACTCACTTTCTCTTAAATTGCAATTGTTTTTCAATATTAAATTTACTAGTTTAACATTGAGCAAACAATAATGTTATCCTCTAAAAATCACCCCTTCACAAACCGTTTACAATTTTCAGTTGAAGACGATGATCTGTGAATATGATCTCTGTGACCCACATCACCAGCATCTTATTTTGTGATGTTTTGCAGGAAATCCTCTGGTTTCAGTGCAGCTGACTCAGTGGCCATCATGTTTTGTGCCACTCATAAATCCCTGACTTTAGGTAAAACACTGGTTTCATCCCAAATGACACACTACACATTCATACACTAACTCAACCATGTAGTGTATGAGTTTAGTGTTGTCCCAGATTGAATGTTTATTTGCTAAACGTAAAATAAAAACCATTTCACAGTCAGATGTTTAACAGTTGCCAAGTTAGTGAAATAAAAGGCCGAATCGCTGTGAGGAATGCAGCCGCATTCACCATCCAAATAAAATAATCAGCATTCCAATGCCTTGATCAGTAGCCCCTCCCCTTCATCGGTAGCTCCTCCCATTCATCAGCATGCCCGTGCCTTCATCAGTAGCCCCTCCCCTGCGTCAGTAACTCCTCCTCTTCATCAGCATCCCCATGCCTTCATCAGAATGCCTCTGCCTTCATCAGTAGCCCCTCTCCTTCATCAGTAGCTCCTCCCATTCATCAGCATGCCTGTGCCTTCATCAGTAGCCCCTCCCCTTAATCAACAACTCCTCCCCTTCATCAGAATCCCCGTGCCTTCATCAGTAACTCCTCCCCTTCATCAGCATCCCTGTTCCTTTATCAGTAGCTCCTCCCCTTCATCAGCATGCCCCTTCCTTCATCAATAACTCCTCCCCTTCATCAGCATTCCCTGCAACCTACTCTATTTATACTGCAAAAAGGCCTAGAATAGTGCATACAATTGCGATATGGGACGCAGCTGCTCACTGTGCCGTGTGGCTGTGTCAGATGTGGATGGTTTGGCAGTGTTTTCTGGTGTGTGTCTGCAGGAATCCCCATGCTGAAGATCGTGTTTGAGGGTTATGAGCATCTGTCTCTGATCTCTGTGCCTCTGCTGATCTACCATCCTGCTCAGATCCTGCTGGGCAGCGTCTTACTGCCCTCCATCAAAACCTGGATGAGCGGCAGACAGAAGGTCTCACACAAACACACATGCATGTATACATACACACTCATCTCTCTATCACACACACATCATACCTGCCAACACTCCTGTTTTTCTCTTCTCCCACCACCCTCCCGTTTTGTTATTTCTGTTGTGTTATTGTTGCCCTTTCTGTAACTCTTGGTTTGGTTTCTCCACAGACTCTGACACCCATATGATCTCTACACTGTTGATCAGTAGCTGTGAAACACTCAGCTGAGCCAGAAACCAAACCAGAACCAACGAGACCAAACCAGTCTGATGGAGGAGACGACAACTGCGGACTAACAGAGTGCCTTACAGTGACCCGCAGGACCACAGTGCAGGGAACACACACACACACACACACACCATTCCTGAATGTAGAGCTTTATTTTTATATGACCTACAGACTCTTTTCTAACTCCAGCAGCGCTCACACGTATCAGAAGGGATTTATATTCGTTTTTTTTAGACTCCAGGAAGTGGTTCAGTGTTTCTGCAGTACAGACTGAAGTGAATGTTTAATGCACTGCTAACCTCCTTCACCTGACGACCTGAGTGTTGTTTATTCTGCTGCAGTAAACACACACACAGAGGTCAGTCGCCATGTCCTGTGCCATATGATGTTACTGAAGGAATAAACCTTGTCATAAATCCTGTCTGGAGGAGGTTTTCTTTGTCAACCTTTTCTAATTGTGTTCTGTGGGGCTTTAACATGATAAAAAAAGATGACGAAACGGACTACAAACACACAGAGCACTTTTAAAAATAAATCTAGTAACATGCTAATCATGCTAGTGACAATAATCATGCTAGAAACATTATTCAGGCTATAAACATATTAGTAACATGTTAATCATGCTATAAAACATGTTAGAAACGTTAGCAACATGTTAACCATGCTTAAAAACAGGTTACAAATATTAGCAACAAGCTAGTAACATGTTAATCATGTTAAAAACATGTTGGAAGCTTTACCGACATGCTGGAAACATGTTAATAACATGATAGTAACAAGTTAACACCATGCTAGTAATGATGTTAACATCATGCTACCATAATGGGAATCATTCAAACAACATGTTAGTAATGTTAATTGTGCTAGAATTATTCGTACAGCATGCTAGTAACATGCTAATGTCAAGCTAATCAGTCTGGAGAAATTTTCAACATGCAACATTGCATTTCAACATTCAACATGTTAACAACATGCTGGTGCCATGCTAATCATGTTGGAAACATTCATTCATTCATTTTCTTTTCGGCTGAGTCCCTTTATAAATCTGGGGTCGCCACAGCAGAATGAACCGCCAACTTATCCAGCATATGTTTTACGCAGCGGATGCCCTTCCAGCCGCAACCCATCACTGGGAAACCCCACGCGAACATGGGGAGAACATGCAAACTCCACACAGAAACGCCAACTGACCCAGCTGAGGCTCGAACCAGCGACCTTCTTGCTGTGAGGCGAACGTGCTACCAACTGCGCCACCATGTCGCCATGTGCTGGAAACATGGTAGAAATATTCTATTCATGTTTATAATATGATGGTAACACGCTAATCATGCTAACACTATGCAAATAATGATTTTAACAAGATGCTACCAAAATGCTAATCATGCAAACAGAATGTTAATACTGCTGGAATCATCCCTACAACATGCTAGCATCAACATGCCAATGACAAGTTAATCTTTCTGAAGAGAATTTAAACAACATTATAATCATGCTAGTGAAATGCTAATCATGCCAGTAGCATGATGCTAGTGCCAATTTAAGTATTCTGAAAACATGCTAACAACATGATAATCATGTTAGAAATGTGATGGTAACTCGCTAATCATACTAGTAATGTGCTAATAACATGCAAGAAACATGTTAGTAACCACTGAGAACACATTAGCAACTGGATAACAAACCATAAGCTTTTAAAATTACTTTAAAATTTCAAGCTAGGCGTTCTCAAGCCAACATCAAAGCTTGTCTTCAAAACTTAATCAATTTTTACTTCTTTTTTAAAAGTAAAATAATTCAGTGTAGATATGGTTTCCCTTTTCAGGCCTCTGAAATGCTGTTGTTATTAAAATGAATGGCCAAAGGATAAAATGTGTTTGTTTTTAGTTGAAAAATTCATGTTAGCATACCCTGCACTTTTAATAGACATTTCTACTCTCTCTATATATTTTATTTAGAGTTTAAACTAATGTTTTAAACTAGTAAACAGACTAAAAAGTATCTAGCATTTATGCATGTCATTAAATACAACCGATACTTCACTAAAGCCAAAAGCATGTCCTGCTTTTCTGTCTTTAAGGCGGTTTAGTATAGTAAGTGTTTAATAGATTCACTGTTTTCTGCATACACTTGATTATATCAGTATGTGAAAGAATATCCTTTATAATTAATTAAACAGTAGTATGCTATGGGTTAAAATCAAGTGCAGCAACCCAGTCTGATCACATCATTAAAATTCAGACTAGAAATGCATATTGGGGTGTCACACGACCTACAGGTGTAATTTATATACTGAACATCTGTAAACTACACAGAAAAACTAGTTTGTATATGTTTGGGGTCAGTAAGATTTGTTTTTCCAAGAAATCAAAGCTTTTTTTTTATTCAACAAAGATGCTACAAGTTCATGAAAAATCCAACCCAGGCTCATTCTGATTACGTACCCCTGTACAAATTTCTGGAGAGCGCCAAATACGTCCCAGGAGACCTTATTTTTTTGCAATTATTGTTTTCGCGATTTCACCAGAGGCCGCTGTGTACGCTTTTAAAGATATCAAATTTCTCTCAGGACTGCCATTCGGGCCTGCTGTTCTCACATAAATCCACCAGAAGCTGCTGTCGACTGACTGACTAACTGACCGACCGACTGACCCACCCTCCTCCTTCCCTAAACCCAACCAATAGTGTTTTCAAAAGCACCGATAGATCCGCCTACCCAGTTCCCTAAACCCAACCTGGTTACAGCAGGAAAGCCGTCCATATGGAGGAACAGCGTCATACAAGAAACCCGGAGGTATAGGATCAGCACTGTAAACATTGCAACAACATGCTGTGGACTAGAGATGCTAGAAATGTTATCCAAATCCGCTCCTTCATTCTAATCATCCACCCGCCCGCACATATTATTTTATCTGTTATATTTATATATATCCGCACCCGATTGACACTTTAATAATTCTAATTCTTTGTTTGCGCTCTCGACTTGTCAGTGAAATAACGCCATATGCACGTACGTCCATCTCGCGAATATCCATCTATTTGTCGCTTTTCCGCTGCGTGTTAGGGCTTAATGTTACTGCGAACCGGGCTGAGCCAATAGCCCCGGACCTCGAGCTCAGAGGCTCAAATCATTCCGAGTTCAAAGTAAACAGTTCCAATAGCCAGAGAGAGATTAATGACAACACACACATATATTCACTCACCACAAACAGGAAATAGAACTGCAGTATTTTTTATTTGTTAATGTCTTGCGGGCGAAAAGTTTGTTGTAACGCGCGCGTTACTGAACATGTACCGAGTAAAATATAACTGAAAATGTGTTAATGCCTTACACTACTGTGTTACAGGAAAATGTAATACGTTACTGTAATATATTACTTTTGTAACGCATTACTCCCAACACTGCTAATAAACTACTAATTTTGCCCGCACCCCTGGTGTATTGTCTGTCCATTACAAAATGGAGGAAGAATCTAATCCATGAGCTGTGTTCCTGTCCAGCTCTGTCAAAGTCTCATACATCAGTAGTCTTTTCTGATCCTTCCGTTAACAAACGGCTGACGAATCGCCCATTGTAAGTGTGCAGATTGCTGAACCACTTCTTTCCCTCACACTTCCAATAATATCCAGGAGCGCACAGCGTCTTCATGACTCATGACTTCAGGATCTGTTTGTCTTTGCTGATGTGTTAGTGGACGGGGCCACAGGTTTAAATTTTGCCTGGTCTGCGCGCGCAACCATTATGTTTCGTATCCACGTCACGCCGAAACGGCTAAAGACTCGTTATCAATACGATTCATTTAAACCACTAGGAGTCGACTCTTTCAAACTTTCAGATTCATATATTGCACATATTATTTTATCTGTTATATATATCCGCACCCGATCGGCACTTTAATAATTCTAATTCTTTGTTTTAAGCATGATGATAGGTCACCGTGAATTGCTCCTTATTAACAGCAGATTCAGCTTTTACATATACAGGAAAAAGAGAGCAAAAACAGTGTCACTTCAGCCTAAACGGCAGCTATGTTATGTTTACTTGGCGTTTTTCTTTGCACTGTGCAAAAACAGAATAGCATCTACTGTGCCTGAATTCAGGCGATTCCACCTCGACTCCAAAACACGGCCAGATGCACTTATGGGTCTCCATCAACAGGCTGATCTGCATGCAAGGTCAAAAAACACTTTCATGGTCTAATAATAAGAATTTATTTTTACCCAATTATCCCAGCGACTCCCATATGAATCGTTCAGTGATTAATTTGTTCCCAAACCCCTCCTTAGCGCGAAGCTAATCTGCACTGATTGGACCGATGACAGCCTTTTGCGATTGGTCGACAGCGTTCAATGCCCAGCGCGGTTTATCAAGCCCCCGGGTCGCCAACATTGGTATAAGATCCGATCGCAGCTGACGCCCGAAACACGCTTCATAGTAAACATACTAACAACACAGTAAACAGTACTCGGTTCTCAACAGTGTTATTCAGACACCTCACCCCTGAAAGCAGTGCAGTTAAACACCAGCATATTGCTCTATTCTTAACTATGACACACATTCAGTATTAATCCACACAGCAGCAAAAGCTGAACTATTCTGAAACTTGACCGCTGCACGTGTGTAGGATCAGCAACGACAAACGGCAGTGGAACGAGCTCACAAACGCATTTAAATCCGTAAACAAAGCGTCACGCGTCACATTTACAACGTGGCATTAGACGCGATACGAGAATATAAAGAGTTAACCTGATACAGTACAAGCGCTTACTAGTAACAAAACATGTAGATCAGTTCTATTTGCAATCATTGCTGTGGCACCTCTTGCGTGAAGTGTTATATGTTCTCAGGGCTTACCTGTACTCTGCTTTGCCCAATGATCACATCCTCAGCCGGGGTGTTGTAGCGCTCACCAGCGCTCCTCCTCTGTCCTCTGACAAGCTATCTCTGCAGGCTCCCATCGCGCTCACTCTGAGCGTAAGCTTTTCCAGTGCTGCGCACCAGCCCGAAGCCCTACGCCTAATAAATTCCTTATTTTGCCCACACCCCTGGTGTATTGTCTGTCCATTACAAAATGGAGGAAGAAACTAATCCATGAGCTGTGTTCCTGTCCAGCTCTGTCAAAGTCTCATACATCAGTAGTCTTTTCTGATCCTTCCTTTAACAAACGGCTGACGAATCGCCCATTGTAAGTGTGCAGATTGCTGAACCTCTCCTTTCCCTCACACTTCCACTAATATCCAGGTAAGCACAGCGTCTTCATGACTCATGACTTCAGGATCTGTTTGTCTTTGCTGATGTGTTAGTGGACGGGCCACAGGTTTAAATTTTGCCTGGTCTGCGCGCGCAACCATTATGTTTCGTATCCACGTCACGCCGAAACGGCTAAAGACCATAGATATATACACTAGATATCGCATACGGACCCTGAGCATGCGTCAATAGCGCCGCCACATTTGTACAGTGCTGCCAGCACAAATGTCATACAACCGCACTAGTCAAGACAGAGTGCCAACGTGAAGATGCTGGACTTTAGCGCTGTGTACGGGTGTAGTAACGAGCAAACAAAAAACAAAGCACAAAGGCAGAACATTTAATAGGTAAGATTTCGTTTTTTACGTATTTATGTTATGAACTTTTGTGCTCAACAAGTCACGTTATTGATGATAATACAGTCTCTTACTGCATTTACCATAAGGCAAAGTAGCACCAACTTGCACTAAATTCTAGGCTTATGCTAGTTTTGTTGAATAAAATAAGCAAACAATGCAAAAGAAATATAACAACGAGATGCTGCGGTGCCAGAAACTTGTATTATTGTCGGCTAAGTGAACGAGTCGTTCATAACGGAGATTCATTCACAAACAAATTGCTCCCTCCGTTAGAATGAGAGGTGAAAGCAGGAGAGGGGGTGAGTTTCAGGACATGGATTAGGTCAAATCTAACAGGAGAAAGAATAATATATTTACATGCACACAAACACACACTCTTTGTCGGCAATGCCCTTGCGGTCACTAATCCATCAATATAGAAAAGTGATGTAAAATTATATAATTTTCGTAATAAAAAAAAAATTTGCGTACTGACCGATTATAGATATATATGGGTAACACTTTACAATAACAGTACATGAATAATGATGTATTAATATGTAAACTAAACATTACTTTATTATGAATTAATGATGAGTTAATGTATGCACTAATCATGAACTAACTTGAACTACAACATGTGTCATGTGTGAATTACGGCTACCTTAATTACTTGTTAGTACATGATTGTTTGTTAATTAATGTATTAATTACCACATTAGTTTATGCTTAATTTAACCATCATGAACTCATGATATGTTAATATATAATTATGTTGTGACTTTACTTGAAGGGGCACATCATCATTAACCCATTCTTAACTACTCATGAACTCCTTATGCACGTCCAACTAGTCAGTTTACACTGAATAACAATAGAAAAGTGTTCTGTCAACGTCAGCATGAACAGGAGTTCATGAGTAGTTAAGGATGAGTTAATGATGATGTGCCCCTCCAAGTAAAGTCATGACATAATCACATTAACAGCTCATGAGTTCATGTTGGTTACATTTAGCTTAAACTTAAAAGTTAACTAATACATTAATTAACAACATGTACTAACAAGTAATTAAGGTAGCCGTTATTCACACATGAACTCATGTGACTCATGTTGTAGTTCAAGTTAGTTCATGATTAGTGCATACCTTAAGTCATCATTTATTCATAATAAAGTAATGTTTAGTTTGCACATTAATACATCATTATTCATGTACTGTTATTGTAAAGTGTTACCGATATATGTGTATTTCTCTGGCTCTGGATGGCCACAGTCCTCCACTGCAGCTTGGTCCCGCATTTATTTCAAAGGAGCGCTACCCTGTACTAAAATGGTGGCTCTATTGACGCATTCCTTCCAATAGACAACAACAGGGCAGGCGACATCTAATGTATATATCTATGGGTAAAGACTCGTTATCAAGACTATTCATTTAAACCACTATGAGTCAACTCTTTTATAGATGAATCAATAGTTTTAAAAACTGTCCACCTTCAGATTTAAGCCTTAGTTGGATATTTCACTTCACTTAGAGCTTTTCATTTTCAAAAACCCATAATAGGGGCTCTTTAAACATGTTTAATATCATTCAGTTCAGTTTAATTATATAAGCAAGTTGATCAGGTGTTCTGAATGTTTGCTATGGTGTTGCTATGTGATAGAAAGCAAGCTGATGGGGTGTTCTGGATGGTTGATGAAGTATAAGTGACAATGAGCATAAAGAAATCTTACTGAGCCCCAAATACACACTGTACTTCAAACACAGTATTCAGATCATGTTCAGTTTCCTTGCGGTGTTATGAGGTTGTACTCGGCTTGCAGCACCAGGAAACTGTTCTGCCGTATTTTGCGCACCTGCACCAGGTCTCCACACTCCTGGACGTGGATGATTCCTCTGTCATCATGATGGCGGTCGCTTAGTGAGACGGCGGTGCGTTTTCGACAGTGTTTCCTCTGCAGGTACCGGAGACCAACCGCCACAGCCATTCCCAGAGCGCCAGAGAGTCCCAGCAGTAAGCCCAGCTCAGATGCACTGTGGCTGGGTACGCGCTCCGGCATCTCCCCTCCTCCCTCTGGAGCTCCAGATGGATTTTTGGGCTGTTTTGGAGGTTTGAGAACGTCCCCAAACAGATCAGAAGCGTGTTTTTTGCGCTGAGTCAGAGAAACAGCGCCCTCTGTTGGTTCCCGGGATGGGAAAAATTCAGATGAAGCGCGCCTGAGAGCTGGAGATGGTTCAGGATGGAGGGATGCTGTGAAGAACTGTGTGTGGATGTGTGTTTGTTGTTTTGTAGTGTGTGCAAATGTGTGTGCATCAACACTGTGAGACTGTAACAACAAGTTCGGGATGGTGTGTGTGTTGTTATTAGTGGTTTTGTGTGTGTTATCAGGAGTTTGTTTGTTTATGTCTGTTTTGGTGTGTGTAAATGTGTGTGCATCTACACTGTGAGTCATCTTTGGGATGGTGTGTGTGCTGTTATTAGTGTTATCAGGGGTTTGTGTGTCTGTTTTGGTGTGTGTAGTGTGTGTTAATGTGTGTGCATCAACACTGTGAGTCTGTAATGAGTTTGGGATGGTGTGTGTGCTGATATTAGTGGTTTTGTGTGTGTTATCATGAGGGGTTTGTGTGTTTATGTCCATTTTGCTGTGTGTAAATGTGTGTGCATCTACACTGTAAGTCAGGTTAGAGAGGGTGTGTGTGCTGTTATTAGTGGTTTCGTGTGTGTTGTCATCATGGGGTTGTGTGTTTATGTCTGCTTTGGTGTGTGTAGTGTGTGTATCAACACTGTGAGTCAGGTTTGGGATGGTGTGTGTGCTGATATTAGTGGTTTTGTGTGTGTTATCATCAGGGGTTTGTGTGTTTATATCTGTTTTGGTGTGTGTAGTGTGTGCATCAACACTGTGAGTCAAGTTTTTGAGGGTGTGTGTGCTGTTATTAGTGGTTTTGTGTGTGTTGTCGAGAGGTTGTGTGTTTATGTCTGCTTTGGTGTGTGTAGTGTGTGTATCAAGACTGTGAGTCAGGTTCGAGAGGGTGTGTGTGCTGTTATTAGTGGTTTTGTGTGTGTTATCATCAGGGGGTTGTGTGTTTATGTCCGTTTTGGTGTGTGTAAATGTGTGTGCATCTACACTGTAAGTCAGGTTTGAGAGGGTGTGTGTGCTGTTAT